>JAQGAO010002314.1:0-20147 GCA_034697705.1 Ommatoiulus sabulosus | reverse complement strand
GCTAAGAGGGTCTACACACAACCTCTCTTAGCTCTCTCAGAAACAGAAGTGAGAAAATGAGGGCAAGCAGAAAACAGGTAGAGACCTCCACGGGAGTCACCAAAACACAATGCATGGGCCCTCCAGCAGAAACCCACTTCCAGAATGCCAGGAAGTGGAAGGGGTAGAAGTGGGTCAAACCAAACGACCCCCTTCTAATGCCCCAGGTGACAAAAAGGACCTTTGGAAGGAGGTAGAAAGAATACCTGCCTTCCTCCCCCCCACAGGAGGAAATAAAAGTGTCCCAGTTCACCTGCTGGGAAAAAGGTGCCCAAGTTACACATGGCCGCTGCTACCCGACATTACACACATGCAACAAATTATCAGTATATTATATTGATGTCAGTAAGCAATTTTATACTGCTCGGATGGAAAAAATATATATGGCCATATATAAAAAAAATTAAATATGGCCATACAAGAAATTGGCCAGAATACCTCAGATGTGGCCATATATCCAAATCTGGCCATATTTGTTGGCTAACGTTGGCGTATTTGTTGGCGTACGTTGCTTAGGTAATGTATGCTGGAAGTTTGTGCTTTAATTGTTACCAGCTAAAAGGCGGACTTAAAATAATTCACTTTTATATAAAAAGTACTGTATTTGCACAACTCTGAAAGCGGATCCATTAGTGAGGAGCAATAAAGAGCAACTGGAAATGTCCTTGCATTTTTGCTCCATAATTGCTTAGCTTTAATGTTTAATACATTAACTTATGCTGAAATATGAGCTTGCGATTTCTGTGTTATTGACTGTGGACTCGTTTTTCATTTTGAACAGGGGCTTAGCAACGGCGCATTAATAATCTAATTGTTTATCTTTTCAGATATGATGGCAGAATTCATCATGAGTCATTTAATGAAAAATCTTCCCATAGAGTTATACGGGTGAGTTCATCTTTTGTTTATATGTTATTTAAAGCTTCGTAGTCCGTTATTTCAACCAATTTAGCAAGAAAAGCTTGAAATCTTCAATGTTGATATCAAAATTATGATTAAAAAATCCTGTTCCCTCGTTTAATTTTTTTATGAATCGAGAAAATGTAGATTTTTTTTTATTTTTAAGAGTCTACCAGTGATGCGTCGTTTTGGGAATTTTCTAGGATGAGTTCTAGGAATAAAATTAAAAATTTCCTTTTTTTTATTAAGATACGAATATTTTAATAAGATTTTAAGATGCCAATTTTGAAAATGCATTACAATATTCCAATGAATAAATCTTTTCAAATGCATTTTAATAACGCAAAATTTATTTTGAAATGTTCCAAATTTTCAAATGCATTTCTTTATACATTTTATAAATGGATTACAATGTTCGAAACTTTCAAATGCATTTCTTTATACATTTTCTTTTATGCCCATTACCATGCAATTAAATTTGTTATATCTCAAAATGAAAAAATGTTTTGAGTTGTGCAATGTGATTTTTGCCTTTTTATTTTGGCTATTGGTATTTAAAATACGACATTTCGGAGTCGCTAGGTTGTTAAACCGATAAATCTTAAATTCAGACAATACGTGCGAATAATATCAAGATGTTTTACACCTGCAAGCTGTAAAACTAGATGTTAAACATTTTGTTTTTGAGCATTGGTCAGAATTTTAAGATGCAATGTTTTTCTTACGATGGTATATGTTTTGTATTCTGATCTTATTTCTCAGGATATTACTCGTATTTGTGCGAGAATGTCGCGTTGAATTTTCTAGCATAGTCACTTGTGTGTGGTAAACATTACATGTACTTTAACGATAAGTGCACTTTCTCTAAGTGCGATTCACAAAGTCGCTCTTTTTCAGGCTATGACAACACTTTCAAAGTTTCCTTCGAGTGAATAGTATTGTGTGACACCATCAAATAAAGTTAGATATACTCTTAAAGCGGAATCCACATGTACATGCATGTATACAGGACGAGGTTTCTCGGATATGTCCCAAATGACAAGAGCTAAATAAAATCTGCTTTCGAGGTTGAAAAGAAAGTTACGTGTATCGCGCCCCCGCTTCAAAAGTGACACAACTCAAAATTTTATTTTGAGATAAAGCACTGTTTTTCAATTCAATTCAATTCTTTACCCAGCAGTCAGTAGGCCTACATAGTAGCATTTAATTGGCAGAAGGGATCATTATTTTAAGTCAAACTAAGCAGTCTGGTCATGATGGACCCCAACATCACAATTTAGTTTTATTTCCCGTATTTGGGATTAGGAAGACGGTCATGGCCGATTTAATATAGGAACTATCTCAGCATTCGCCTGACCGGGAATCGAACCTGGGTCTACCGAATGCAAGACGAGAATGCTAAATTGTAAGCCACATTGTTCGGCCACCGTGATTTTTGGATGGTAAAATACAGTGACAATACTGTCATTGAGCCAAAACTATGGAAACCTCAGATAAGTCGTTTATATAGATTAACATATATTGCCATGTATGGAAATAAATGTGACAGTACGGTAAATATGGACGTAAGTGTGGCAAATGTGGTTTACATTTACATGTAGGCCTACATTTTCATATACAGTACATGTACAGTACATGCATATAATTTGTCCACCCGGTTGGTCTTTGCAATATCACATTAAAAAGTAATACATTTTGAAAATGAATTTTAATGCATGTAATGATCAAAAGAGTACATTTTGAAAGTGTTATTAAGGCCAAATAAAGTTTTTGAAATTGCATTACATGTGTTCCAATCTGCATTTTTAAATTACGGTTTCATTTGATAACAAACAAGCTATCGAAAATATTTCTGTAGCTTATATGAACGAACGTTGAATGTAGACTTTACGCGTTGTAAATTGTTATCTTATTAAATTGCTCAACAAATTGGCGCCAAAATGGAGCCAAGATCCATGAAATCATTTTGACTAATGGGTTTTGTGGCTTTTTATTTACTTATAAAGTAATTCTGTAATGTATTTATTGCTAAGGATCTGCTTTTGTTGTTTTCCAATTTCAGCAGTTTGTTGAAAATGTTGCAAAATTCAATTATCGTACGAAATCGTACATGTACATTTAAGTAGCGAAATTGATCTCATTTCTCTCGCTTGACAACTTAAGTTTACAGAAAATGCTTTTCATGTTTTATTATTTGAAGTTTTATTCGTAAAACGCCGTGTTTGTTAAAGCTATTTCAACGGCTTCATTAATGCTTGTCTGAAATGAAGACAGCTAGCTAGCAATTTGTCAAACTTTCTGGTCTACGAATCTTTGGTCATTTTTCATTTCTTGGTCAAGCTCTGCATACAGTTTGCGCTTTTGGTTGTTGTGGTTTTGGAGCTATTCACCAGATGTCTGTTTGATTAATGCATGCATTTTTCGATAATCATTTACAATTACCTGTTTCAAAGTTTGGATTAACACTGTGAAACATTGCATCTAAAATTCTTTTTTTAAAATGTTTGGTTATTATTATTAACATTTAATGTACTGGTACATCTGATATTGTTTTAATATGCCATTCAACTCACATATAAAATGTATCCTTATAAATTCCACATCGAAATAAATGAATTTCAAAAATGCATTTTGAAAGATTGGAACAATTAATGTAATGCATTTTGCAAAAACGTTTTAATAATGAATGTCTTTTTAATGTTTGATGTTTGTTGAAATAACATTTCTAGTAGTGCAAAACATGCCGCTACATTACACATAAACCCCAAATTACGGCTATTTAACATACGTTAAATAATTAAAGGTACTGTTATAACAAGTTTTCTTGAAAGCATTATGTAGGCCTACCTACCCTGGGTTCTGGTGTTCAGCTGTACATGTGCGTAATTATATTTATATTACGGCAGTAACGCAGCGCCATCTAACGGGGTTATGTGCCTAACTACAAATATAATGAAACTTAATAGCTACAGCATCACTCATCTTGCCACTCATAGTAGTATACAATCTGAAAATCTAAATGTCATAAGTTTTTGCGACGTTTTGCTCTTTTCGTGGATCGATTTGATGTTAATTTCCTGTCAGATATGAGAACCACGATCTCTGAGGTAATTTGCCACCTGGAAAATGACTTGTCATTTCACATAGCTTGGAAAATGCTGCAGTTTTTCATCTTGTCTGTTATTAAAGGTGAAATGTGAAGGGCGATGTTTAATTTTTATGACGACTAGAACGATTTTTTGAAAAAAAAAAATTTGATTTTGTACATATTTTTAAGCCGTTTTGTTTTTTGAAAAATGAATTAATCATGTTGTTTTTTGCTTTTATTTTTGGAAAATATTTTCTTTCTTGGAATTTTTGTTGTTGAAAATTGGTTTGACTTTAGAAAACGCTTATTATGATTTTCTTTGACTTCATTCTTTTTTATGATTATGTATTTTTTTTAAAAAAAGTTTGAAAACTGTTTCTAAATAAATTGCATTACACACTGTATACATTATATTCTATTACAATTTAGTTAGAAAAAGTTAAAAAAATTAATTACATTTAATTGTATACGTTTTTAGTAAAACGTATTTTTTTCTCTTATATATTTCATTTCTTTTTTTGTAAATTGCAAAAATGCTTTTTAAATTTCGATTTTGTTTCGAAGAACAATTTGTCTCAATAAAAATCTTAATTTATAATTATTTTTATAAAATACGAATTTTTATTTGGCTAATTTTTACAGCATGAAACGACTGATTTAAAACATAACCTGTCTGAGTTTTTGTTTTTTAAACCTTTAAACTTTTCATCAAAATTAGCACTTTTGTCCTTGAGCGTTTTTGAAAAGGCACTTAACTTGTATAAACACTTATAAGCATCCTACCAAATCGAGTTTAATTGCTAATCAACCTAAGGTGTTTTGTTTGCTGCACCCTAAAATACTTTAGGATATTTCTGGTATGTTTGCTAATCATACTAATTGCCAGAGAGAAGGATTTAATTGAAAAACTTGGTTGATCCCATCGAGAGTTAATTAGACACTCGTGTCATCCAAATTGCATCGTCATGACTGTAACCTAGGCAACTTAAACAGATCAGAAAAGCTTTTTGTTTTTGCATTTAAAGATGATGAATTTTAATTTTGCTTGAATGAAACATCTTTCTTCGCACTTAAATTTGTCATGGAAATGAGTTGATAACATTAAACCATAATGGTCTATCTCATTTTTTACTAAATTATTCAAAATATTTGTTCCTTGACTAAAATGTCCGTAAGTTGAATGGTTTTCCCAGAGGTGTCTTGTTCGTAACATTAATTTTTCGTATGTTAAATAAGTTTATTTCGTAGGAATTGCAATCTAGTCCTACTTACGTACATGTAAGTACATGTAATGCCTTCCAGAAAGGTCGAATATTCCTACATTGAATGTTTTTCCTATAAGAATTACATCTTATAGGAAAAATATATAGGTTGCCATTTAACTCCATTGTACTTTTATCAATTACCAATAACAATGAAGATTCGTCTCGTCACGTGTTCTATTCTGACTATGATATTCTCAAAAGGAAGATAATGTCCATGCCATTTAATTGAAGTTAGTCAGCTTTTTTGTGAGGTAAAATCTCATCATGTGAGTAATTTTAATGTTATCTCGCAAAACAGTGCAGTGCTGAATCCAGTCTTTGTTCTTGTTAAGAACGTCACATTGTTTAGGAGATAGTGGATTATGTCTAGATAAAAGCTCTTCAGTTTCATTATTTATCAAGACATTAGGATTATTCAGTCCATGTTTTTGTGAGTCTTAGCAGCCAGCATCTACTGAATTGCTGTTTTTGTTAGTTATAAAAGTCCTGAATATAACCGAGTAAATACTAAGTAAAACAAAAAAATTAAAAAATAAAATTGTAGTTTCGAGAGCTTCATTACCATGGTTTTTCCAAATGTAAACGTTATGGATTTGTGTTTTTCAATTAATTGTGCCTATATATTCTTCGGAAATTAACAAGTAAGAGAAACCAAACAGTGATACATGTAGATAAAACTAAATTTTTATCATCAATCTTTGACTGAAATTGATTTGTACTCCAATGCTCGAACATGTTTTACCATTATTTATTGGTATCATTATAATTTTTGAACATATTTTTCAAAATTATATTAGTATCGCTATTCTTGTTAGTTTCTGAAACGTTGTTTGCAAGTTGTCTTTTTTATTGCCCGGTGTGGGGTCATTCAAAACTGTTGAATATGTATTTTAATTTAAGTGAGTAAACAGTATTTAACTGTTAATTATTATCGTACCTTAAAGCTGCTAATTTCTGTAAAATTTCGCAACCAATGTTCAATTAATCCATTTTGAGATAATTTTTCATACCGAGGAAGTATTAAAATCTACATTAAATCTTCCATGACCGTCTTCCTTTCATATCCCGTCCTTCTACTTGTTGCCGGTCCCAAGTCCGGGTCAATGAGGAGGGTTGGACAGTTGAATGGCGAAACGCTGTCTGTTATAAAACCCATAAGACATTTGATATCTTTTGCCGGAGTCTTATTGGCTCCAGTCTATGACACCAACGGACATTGCATCAGATGCTGTAATAAGTTCTACTCATTATTTTAATGAATGTTTCATTTTATATGAATTTTCGCTTTGGTATTGTTCAAATAAAACAGGGTATAAACCATTAGAATGTTATAGGGGGAGGGGGAGGGGTAGATGAATAATGACAAACAATTTTATTGATTTACAGTTTCAATTTCTGGGTCATTTCATTCATGTTTGCTCCAGCAAATTCCTAAAAGTAACAATATCTGCTTATGTTAGAGCTCAAAGTGTTCTTGAACGGCTCTTGCAAGTTTCAAAGGTCGATCATTAACAGACAGATTTCTATGTATTGATCAAATTCGTCGACACCCAACTTGCTCGTCCATTGGCGGACTGGCCAGGGTGGCAGCTTGCTCGGTCGCAAGTTGGCCCCCTTTGTCTACTGGCAACCAATACTTTAAAACCCAGTCCTCCACATGGTGCCTGTATAATCTTATGTTCAGGTACATATGCATATGTACATATTGCATTCTAGAAAACTTGTTGATATTGTAAGTGCCTTTAGGTTGAATATTGTTTTTCCATAGATATTACAATCAACTACCGACTTTTGTTCCAAATAATTAATATGATTTATTCATAGGAATTACGGTTGGCCCCAACTTACGTACATGTACGTAATTCTTTCCAGAAAAAAAATCCAAATTTAGCTTGTGTACATATTGCATATTCAATATTGAATTACGCTTCTCTGCAGGAATTAAAATCGACCTCCAACTTGAATATAAATTGATTTTGGTTTCCCATGGTAATTGCAGTCGAACCCAAGCCTGTACTGTATGTCTAACTTCACTGTCCTTATTTTGAATATCTTTTTTACCGAAATTAGTCGACCATAAATGGCCATGCATGTTGTCTGTCATGGTTAAAAAACAAATGCTATTTTCCATATACAGTATATGGCTACACAATTACACATATGCTTGATAAATATTTATCCTGATACATGTATTACTGTTCGTGTACATAAATATGGACTGCTGTGTAAAGAAAACAACATGCATGTGTACATTACCATTTACAAGCCATGGCTAGGTATGTCTCATGCTACACATGTACATGTTGCTTGCTTCTGTATGCAAAAAATCATGTTACCAATATTCGGCACATGGCTTAATGAACATACTACTGTACACATGTACGTATCTCATTCTTCCTTTCTGGATTTGTTTTCTTATTTTTATTACACAAAACTTGTTTATGCTGTAGGGACCCCAACAGCTTTTATCATCAAAAAAATCTTAAGGATATAAAAATGTATTAAACTCGAGTCTCGCATTTTTATATACTTTCTACCAAGTTTATTATATCTTTACTAAGGTCTAAGGAAATGCATTATGCATGTTTGATCTTCTTTTTTTCTTCGAAATTCATGAGGCCTTTTGTATTTTAGTGCTGTAAGCATCTGGCGTAAACGTGTTTTTCAAGTGGGCTTGTTTCATTTGATAATAAAAAGTATTCGTTCAACACACTTGAAAGTAAAGCATTTTTGCTGTTTCTACAAAATTTGCTTCTGAAAAATACGAAGTTTTGAGGATTATATCTACAGTAAATATACAGTAAAATACAGTAAGTGAATTATTTGAACTGTATATTTATAAACTTGGGTTAATTTCGTTAAGTGCATGATTAAAATCACTGTTATTTACTTGGTATTTAAGTTGTTTGGATTTATTAATATGTTAATAAAGATGTCCTTGAATGTTGGTTATTATTACATTCACGGTACATGTACATGTAAGAGCTCGTCTATACAGTATTAACATTTATAAAACAAAACACCTAAACATTTAAAAATGTCTATTTATTTACACATGTCTCCCTCAAATAACAGGGTGAATAAATTAATCATCAAATAATGTTCTTATTTTAGTTAAGAAATACATGTACTTATTTTAAATAAATATCAAAACTTTTTTGTTTTCGACATGTCCAATGATGAGGTGATTTTACATTGTAAATTAAGCTAATTTTCAAAACCTGATTCTTGCTTAGTTATCCAACAGGGAATAAGCAGCTCCTAATTTGTGAAGCTCAATTGTAAATTCCGATGAAACCTTCATTATTTATGCAGTTGTGTAATGAAATGAATGCTAAATTAAAATAAAAAATACATCACCGGAATTTGCATTAGAAACTTTCGACCTCTAGACATTGATCCTCAATTGCTAGTTTATCTTGTAATCGTCATTTTTAAAACATGTATGACCATATCAAAAATTTATCATGTAGGGACATAAGGGTGGGAGCACGTTGGCACTTATTCATGTGATTTGTTTACTTATTTTGAACCAGTGTCGCGTAGTGGTATTGCAGACTCATACCACTAGGCGATACTGGTTTTTAAGTTAATGAAATAAGTGTAAACATGCTCGTACCCTAATGCTGTACAATGGAAACATTTCCATACAAGTCCGATTTTTGTCATATATATTCCAACATGTCCAAGGTTTTTGCAAAATAATTCCTTACATGTCCAATTTTAGTTTTATTGCAATATTTCCATACGTATGGAAAAATATGAGATATGGTCAGACTAAAAATTGCGCAAGTAAAAACATGTACACGAATATCTATACAGTATATTGCCCATATACATGTACCGGTACAGTGCATGTATTGCCCCATGTACGTACCTGTATGGTTATACAGTACGTGCCCATGTAAACATTTCCACATGCCCATTTATGACATAGCCTGTACATGTACATACATGTTGCCTTTATGGTCTTATATTTTTTTTTCCACCGGGGACAATTTTGCTACATTATTGTGTACACAACGTACACAGTGTGTAATTTTTTGTATATTTGAACAAGTCCAATTTTGCTATACCCGGTATTTTAAAAGATTTAAATTTTGGCTATGGATCAGGATGTCCAGTTTTTAGTATGGATGATACATGTCCATACATGATGCTATGCTTGATACCTGATAACATGATTGTTGAATTCATTTATGCTTATTCTAACATGTCTAGTTTTTTGTTATATTTCAACAAGTTTTCCGCACGCCAATATTAGGTATGATCAATTCTTGTCGTCGTTGTCGATACATGATGAAATATTTGTTAATTGAATTCAATTAATAACCATCACATGCTCTCCTACAACTCGGTTCAGTCCAAAAGTGTGAAGAGTATTTGTGAAGTGTTGTTCAATGTTGTCCCTGGCTTTTTTTTTCTCTTGCCACAATCATTGATTCTGCTCTCTGTCTATCTCTCTCTCTCTCTCAAAATCCAGAGTTTTGCTCTTTGTCCTTCAGTCTCATCTATCGCATCTTACCCAATCTGCACCATTTAGTCTTTCGCTTTTATCTCCCAATTTTTATGACATCTTTCAGCATCTCATGCTTTTGCACTATTTCGCCAAATTAATCGTCACGAGTGTTTTCCCCTCTCTTTATTGCGCACTTCAAGAGGCTTACTCTTTCGAAAGCTGTAGAAAATCTCTGATCTGATGAAACCGAAAGGCGGAAGCATCTCATTGTGCAAACCTAGAAAAATGACATGAAAGATACGCAGTTTGTGCGTATGAAGAAGTGAATATGACTAGAATTAAAAAGCAAGACAGTAAAAGTTTCAGATTTTTAATTGAAATGCACTGACATGAAAGTAGCATTGAATAAAGGTTGTTAGTTTTATCTAGTCTTTTGTCCTGAGGATAAACATTAAATGGGTCGTGATCGCTATAATTGTACATACTGTATATGTATTATGGTTGACAAATTACGATTATCCTGAGAGGTTAGGAAATGTATTTTCTGGATGGTCCACAAAATGAAATTTTGCGAAATTATCGTTTTTTGGTCAAATGATATCGTTAACTTTTGAATATATACATATATATTTTAAAGTAATGTTGTGTTATAAATAATTTACATAAATGCCATTTTTCCACCCTAATCTTGAATAAAGTTGGCAGACTTGCAATACATTACTGTTAGCAGTGATTGCACAATATTGTCATCACAAGGGACTCACACATGCCAATACTTTTGCGATAAATTGAAAAATGAATTTCCAATGGGTAAAATATATTTTAAAATGTATCCTTACTACAGTATAATTTAGTTTTAAAAATATTTTTACATAGATGTCCATTCATACCACAGAGCATGTACTTTGAGCATCATGTACTACTTATTATGCTTCTTTTGTAAACTGCTTTGAGCAAAATGTATTACTAATATACCAAAGTTTGTCACTTTAAGAATCATTAACGACCTCTTATGCTACTGAGCGTGTTACTTTTATAATATTTCTACTGAGTATGTTACATTTGTAAAATATATTTCTTCCCATGCTTTTTTGAGCAGCATACTGTACGTAAAGAGTATGCCATTTAAAAGTAAAAATTACACTTAACTATAGTGCGTTGCGTTTGGTTTTCCAGCGTCATCTTTGAAGCATTTTACGCAGCTGACAAGCCAGCAAGATTTCTTTAAAAAAATGTCCTGAAAATGTTTTTTTTTTAAAGGCTTTGCCCATTTTCTAGCTCTTTAAAGATATGCATGCAAGTAATGGCCATTTTTTTTTGCGAATTTTGCGAATTTTTTTCCCAAATGCGATTTGCGCTTGTTTGGCGCGAGTACATGATGATCAGCTGGCGACGCTTTTTGGTTTTATGACCATATTTGAATGAAAAATCTCGTAAAACCACGCTGCGCATCAAACGAGTGTCGTGGGTCAAAACATTTACTTTCCAGTTGGTGAAATTCAGATATGCCCTCGTTTCAAAGCAATTTGAAGCAGAATAGTACATTTTGTGAAATGTTTATTTTAATTTTTAAACTACTTTTATCTTTAAACCTTTTAAATGTTTTGATATCATTTTTTATTTCACTATCAAAAATTACAAATTTTCCTTAACGTGAAATTGTATTTCCTAAGTTATTGAATTTTTTTTTCGAAATTCAGAATGGATCTTACGCAGAGTTACATGTACGTATGAGTATGCATCACGTGATCTTTTCATCGAATCAACAACTAAAAGAATGTGACTCAGGGTAATTTTCGCCAGTGGAATGAATAAATATCACGAGGACGAAATCTGCATACGGTCCATTCTTCAATTTCATTTTTGCTGAGGATTTTTCTGGAATTCGTATGCCAGGATAACTTTTTTTTGAAAAATTCAATAATTTTATTGTTGTAAATAAAATATGATATCGTATTTTATTTCACAGTCAAAAAATTACACATTTTTCTTAACGTGTAATCTTAACGTGTTTTCTTAGCCTGATATTTTTGTAGAATTTCATCAATTTCACTATCATTTTTGATTAGGATTTTTCTAAAATTGATTTTTTACACGGTCGAACAATTACGCTATGTATGCCCCAGCAGTTTTTATAATCTTGTTAGACAGGCAAATGAATTTTTTTCCAAGGAAGCCTAGGAAGAATTTATTAGAAGAATTAATTGCCGTAAATAATTGACAACAACTTATCATTACATGTACATGTTTATAATCTTAGCTCGATTTACACAATTTTAAAATTGTTTCTTTCGCAGGAAATGTTTGGGAATAATCCATCGTTTGTTGTGCTATCAAAAAAAGTGCCGTGTCAGACTTCATTATCAATGGAAGCAGCTGTGGACATCTTTGATGAATTTGCTCAAGTTTGTGCTCGCCAACGAAACGCATCTGGTCAAAAAATGCAACATTTTCAATTTGGCAGCCCAGGTAAACAGTTTGCATTCATTTCGATTAGTTTATAGAAATTTGTAAACAAGACATGAAAATGTTTTATTGTTCATTAATTATAAGTTAGATCAAAGAAGTGATATTTGCGAAAAGGTGCAAATTTGAATTTCATAAGGTTATCAGATTATCCGGATAAGTTAGGAAATGAAGTTTTCGGGATTAGCCAAATCTCGAATAATCCGAGGTTATTTTTTTAAATGAAAAATAGTATGATTTGGGAAAAATTGCTATTTTTGAACTTAAACATTACAAGTAACAAAAAAGGAAAGTGAAACAAACATGTTCAGCATACTTCGTTACTAAATTTAATAAAACTTTTGGTAAAAAGAGGGAGACTAGTTTGTGGTATTTTTGTTATTTGTAGTATTATCGTTAACCGTGAGTTATAAAATTCATTTATGATGAGCAAAATATATTTAAAAATAAATTAAGGCTATAATGCACATGTATATTTTTTAAAACAGATTTTCATTTAAAATATTTTTAATGATGCCTTGAAAAAATCATTCAGCTACTGAAATACATTTTAATGACATTTTTATTAGAAAAATGCATTTCTAAGAAATATTTTATGGGTAGATGTGGGTTTGGAGCCTTACGAGGGGGATAAAACATGGTCGCAATAAAAAAATCTTTTTGTTTATGGATTAAAAGGTTTCGTATTTTCTCGTTTAATTCCGGGAATTTTTTTGTATTCCCTCGTTCCTTCATAAAAGTATCGCGCATGCTCTTGATAAAGTTCTCTGTAAAATTGATATACTGTACATGTAGCAATCGAGTTTTATTCTCGTTTTGAAGTAGACGTGGGAATTCGAGGGCTGTTTATAGCCTGGCAACAATTTTAGGAAAAGTTATAATATTCAGGTTGTAATTTCGATGGAAAGTGGTTTAGCTTGATAAATTTGTTAAGGGCCTTATTATTGCCACTGCAAAATTACAAGTGCGGTTTATTGCTTTACGAGGATTTATATGACCTTTTCGAATTCCTCAAGGATTTGGAAAAATGTTGTAATGCTCCCTTAACAATTTAAAGAGCATTATTGCATTTATAGTTCATCACTTAAAATCTTCCATAAGATCCCACTAGGGATTTGTAAGGCAGTTTTAATGGAATGCACTGTAGCGTTATTAAAACAGGGTCTGTCAGTATCTGTGTATTTTAATGGCATCTTGATAATTTCAATTAACGTTGTAATAGCCGTTGTCGATATTGGTCATGTTTGATTTGTTCCCCAGAGCTTTTTAATCAAACAGTACTTCCGTCTACGCATGCAATTTAAAAAAAGGAAGTGATCACATGTTGATATATATATATATACCCAATTTGTAATCTTATGGGTTCTGTGTGCTTGATATAGCGTGTAATTCCCATCAGAAACCCGGATTAAAAATGACATTTTCATACTTGTAAATCGTGGGAGTTTCTCTTAGCATTGATGTTTCGCTAGCACATTTAAAGAAAGTTTTGTCGTGAAGAAAAAGCTTTTCTGCTGTACATGAGCTTTTCATCCGGGGCACGAGCGTCTCTTTCAGAAACTCGAGCTTCTGCTTCCGGTACTCGGGCTGTTTCCTGTAACTAGAGCTTCTCTTCCGGTTCTCTGACTTTTCTACATTTGGTATCCGGAGTTTCTGCTTCTTTGCACTCGAGCATCTGTTCTGGAGCTTGCCCTTCCGAAAACTCGAGCCTGCGATTCTGGAAATTCGAGCTTACACTGTCTTCGGGATACACCTCCAGGTATCCCAAGATTCTCTATCGGTACTCGATCTTCTGCTTCCGAAAACCCGAACTTGTATTCCCAGAAACCAGAGCATCTCTTCAGGCACTCGATCTTCTGCTCATTGAAACTCTAGTTTGCGCTTTCAGAAACTAAAACTTGCACGTGCAGAAAATCGACCTTGGGGTACCTTAACCCCGATCTTCCGTTCCCGGAATCCCCAGCTTCCTCATCGGTAGTTCGTCTTTTGCTTCCGGAAACCCGAGCTTCCGTTCCCGCAAACTTGGGCTTGCACATCCGGAAACTCCAGCTTTATTCAGGAACTCAAACGTACGCTCTCGGTTACTCGAACTTGTGCTTAATTCTTTCAAACTTGAGTTTCTGCTTCCGGTTGCTCGAACTTTTTACGTTGAATACTCCCTCGCATATTTTCAGTGGTTTTTCTTATTTCATTCGATTATACGCATTTGGAGCACGTTCGTGTCCTACGTATACGGTTGAAAATGCTGGATAGACGTTTGTGCATTCTTAGAGGATATGTTGTAGAGAATCGATCGAGCCTCGCAACTCGCGGTGCTAAAATGCACCAGGGGAAATTTGGAGACGGCGAACAATGAATCGCACTCGGACACGATAAGCTAGGGCATGTGGATCATTATTATCCAAGTCGTGAATATACACCGCAACTCTACCCACAGACAGAATTGAATTTCCTCTCGATTTAACTTTCAAGATGCACCGAGAAGTTGGCTGACATGTTGGGGAAAAAATCGGAATACTTCGAGGAAAAATCGTGGACATCGCATTTATAATGATTTTCAAACATATACAGGTCACTACAGGTACATAATGGCGGGTGGTGTCAAAAGTGAGAATTTGAGAGAAAAACAATTATTTGTGCCTGTAATCTAATAAATTAAAAAAATATTATATAAATAATAATTGCGTTTTTGAGAAAACTGACAGTAAACTGTAATAAATTAATATCTTTAGCGGATGTGTGGAAATTGTGTTAACCCTTCTATTGAACGAACATTTTTAATTTAGTTTTCTAAATCATAATGGGGGAAAAGGTTAAAGCTAGGAAAGAAGAGTGATGACAAGCTTCGTGGATAATGAATAACTGTCAATATGTTAATTGCTAAATATGGATCGCAATACATGCAGTACATGTATTTTCAATTTTAAAATACGGCACGTCGGTAGACGCGGTTTCAATTCCTGGGTGCACTATCCTGTAGTGCGGTTTCTCGCAATTCCCCCAGGCAAATGAGGGGATAGTTCCTATTACATACAATGTACAGTGGTATAATATTTGAAACGGCTTCCATCAGTTTACATTCAGTTCTTGAAGGCATTTTGCAGTCAGGTTTTTCCATAGGTGGAACCCACATTGAAAAAATACATTTGAAAATACATGTATACAGTATGTAGATTGGAACCCGTAGGCTATAATGCATTTCAAAATCATATTTTGCATTGACGAGAATACATGTACATGTTTTAGTAACGGAAAATTTATTTTGGAATTCATTACATGTGTCACGATGTAGCCTAAGCATTCAAACGCATTTCCTTTCAATGTGTGTTGCAATTCATTATAAAATTCCTTAATACCATCTTAATCCAGCTGTCACTCCTAAAGCATGGGCTCCTTTTATTGCCATAATGATCATACATATACAGTATCAATTGATATTGTATACAGCTGTACATTCAGGGTGGCCACAGGTCAGGGAAGTCATGGAAATGTCAGGGAAATTTTCCCAAATAAAAGCAAAATGCTAACCCTGCACTGTCTGCTAGCAGCTCCATCTCCAATCCTTTTCAGCTAGACTTGTAACAAAATCTAGTGTTTTGCCAAGCTTCTCATTGCAATTGTTATTTTATTTTTCATTATGACAAAAAAATTGATATGCATTAACGAGTTAATTTTGGTCAGGGAAATTTGGATTTTCGTCAGGGAAATCGAAAATGAAAATTTTGTGGCCACCCTGTGCATGGTATTTAATTTTTTTGGTGATATAGGCTGTATTCACAATGCATGAGTTAAAGACAACAACCGTCGTCACTTATGCGCAGATGAAATTGTCGTACGTAATTTCTACTTTTTGGTTGTCAAAAACGAAATAAACGAGCTAGCTCTATTTTGTCGTACTAAATCGCATTCATTGTATAATCTATGGAAACATAAAAATGATAACCGAAAAAGTCAGTCCGAACCACTAAATAATACGCCTACAACGTGAGAAAAGCGGTGACGTTTTCAAGATGGCGTCAACGAACGTTTATGCGTTCAATTGTTTCATTATGCATTAACGAGCTCTGTCTATAGTTTACTCAAGTTTATAGCAGTACAACCTACATTTGATATTGGCATTAGTTCATGAAAAATATCATCCGAAAATTTGACATTCTTTCTATGAATGTGAACATATGAAATTGCTATGCTTTTGTAGGAATTCAAATGTAGGAAGTTATCATTCGTGCATTTATTGATCCACATTCAAAAAGGAATTTATATTTATACTCTTTTTATTTTTCAATGGTTGCGTTTAATGATAACCGCATTTTGAAAGAGGTAATATCATTTTTCAACATAACTTTCATTGAGCATGTCTTCTGGAAACGACGATCTTCTTGTAATAAGAAAGCGATGAAAATGTACGCAATTTTCTTTTCTTACACAAGCTTTTAGAAAGAATAATGATTCATTTGATATTTTCTGGGAATAATGTTGAGCACTACTTATTTAATCTCGGTTACATATTTTGATATTTTCGAAAAAAAGTAAAATTGGTAATTGTTGCATGAACTTTCACCTTTGAAATGAAGATTATAGGAATGCATTTGCTTTGATTTTCGGACATTGTTTAAGTAAACAAAGTTTTACTTTGAGCTTTTTAAGATTTAGTCATTTGATTTTTATTGATTGCTAGCTGGAAAACCCGGCTTTGCCCGGGGAATCATAAATTTGCAATAAAAATGTATACAAAAATAAATTAAATAAAATGAACATAATTCGGAAAATGTTTGAAAATGTTGAAAATCTGTGCTCGGGAAACGTGGAAAATTTGCAAATTTGTCCCAGGAAAACATGGAAAATTTTGCAAATTTGTACTCGGAAAACGTGGAAAATTTTGCAAATTTGTACATGGAAAACGTGGAAAATTTTGCAAATTTATACTCTGAATACATAGAGAATTTGGGAAATTTGTAGACGGAAAATGTGGAAAATTTTGCAAATTTGTCCTCGGCAAATGTGGAAAATTTTACAAAATTTGTACTCAGAAAATGGGCCCTGAGCTAACCATGTATATAGAAGTATTAATTTTGGTTCACCATGATTGCATTGAATTTCCCTGACTTTTTCAAAATAAGCCATTTTTCAATTACTTTTTCAAAATAAGCCATTCTTACATGACTTTTCCAGAAATTTTAAAGTTCCCTGACTGTAATATTGTCCCGTGTAGGTTTTGCAAAATCGTGGAAAAGATTAGCATATGTCAAATTTGTCGTTGTTCAGGGAAATTTTCTTGAAAACCTGGAAAAGTCATGAAAATTAAATATGAATTTTCTGGGGGAACCCTTTCTGATTTTCTCGATGCCTTTTTGATAAATTGTTCTCTAATATTGTGGCTAGACTTTTTAAAGGATTATTTCAATAGATTTAAAATGTTATTTGAAGTTCGATCTCAGCAAAACAAATAAAAGACGTGTTAAAATTCCCCCTTCCCATTCATTTCACAATCTTTCTTTTTAGAATTTTTTTTTGTTCAAAGTTGTATGTTTAATTCATATGCGTATAAATTTCGCGACATAAAATGATGTGGTTTTGCAAAGATTAAGAGCAATTGAGAACACGCTCCTATAGCTTTCAACTGGTGGCAATGTGTCGTTTGCTAAAAACTTCCTCACCACTTCAGTTAATATTTTGGCCACTTGATGCCGCGCCAAAACTTTTTTTGCATCATGCATGCTAGTATAGGCGTTATGTTTGAGAAATACTTAAAAAAGGTCGCCATTTCAAAATATGAAAACCAGAATATTGAATCGAGTGTTTTGGATTACTCAATTCTAAACTACTGAAATCTAATAAAAAAAATTAGAAAGTAACATCAAATTCGATGAATATCTGTCAACTGGATGAAGTAACAGACGATGCACAATTCTATTTCTAAGCGATGCATTATGGGTACATTATCAGCTGACATCATCGGCGATCAACCGATTTTTAGTGAAGCGAGAAATGGAAAGGGGCGGCCATATTGGGAGTAAAATTGGTGCTTTTTTGGTGTAAAAATGTGCGATCATGGGGAAGTGGGTAATGTTTTCGGGAGCGGTAACCTCCATAAGTAAATTCAGAGGTTTGGATAAGTCGTCCTGGAAATTTTCGGAGAAATCGTGTGAATGTTTAAAAGTTGTGGCGACACATTGACGATACATACATCTCTTCTTTATAGAATGATTTATCACTAATTATTCTAAAGAAAATATTCTATATTTTTGTGAAATATTGCATTGTTTTTGAAAAATAAGAATGGTTGTTTGATGAAATTTTTCTATGGGGCGTTATGTATAATGTATTTAATTTTTTAGTATCAAATGTTGAATACATGTTACATTTAGATATACATATATCAGGGTACCCCCAGACCTGGAAAACCTGGAAAAGTCAGTGAAGAATGACTTTTTGAAAAAGTCAGGTAAATTCAACTTAGTCATGTTGTCGCATTCCAAAATTAATGCTTCTACATGGTTAGCTCAGGGCCCATTCGGAAACATTTTTACATTTTCCCAGGAATAATTTGCTAAATTTGCAATAGTTTCTGAGGACAAATTTGCAAATTTCTCCACGTTTTCAGAGTACAAATTTGCAAAATTTTCCACGTTTTCCGAGTACAAATTATCAAAAATTTCCACGTTTTACGAGGAAACAAATTTGAAAAATTCACCCCGTTTTAATAATAGAAATTTGCAAAATGTGTAAATTTTTGACATTATCATTGGTCAGGGAAATTGTTTGTAAAATCTGGAAAAGTCGGGGAAGTTGAAAATGAAATTTCTGGGGATTAACCCAGTGTATTTTAAAAATCGGAAAACTTTATTTTGTCTGTAGTAATGTAATTTGATTTAATTTTTGCTTTTAGGTAGTGAACATCTTTAACCTCTTCATCACCTATGGTGACACCTTTTTGCCATCACCTTCTAGTTATGATGAACTTTACTACGAACTTATAAGAATGCATCAGATATTTGATAATATGTACTCAATGGGTGAGTTCAATTTTTATTATTTATGTGCAATATTTGTTTTGATATGCATGTAATGTAATGTATGTGTATTTCGGGGAATAATGATAAATGAGTTTGAGAATTTTAAAAAAATGTATGCTTATCTCTATGCAAAGTGCCGACTAAGATTTTCATTTTACACGTATTTTACACATATTACAGTTATAAAATTTCGGTTTGTATTAATGAACTTTTTGGTCTTTGAAAATTGATCCATGATCCATCAGTTCAGATGGATCAATTTTGAATGTAGCAGAACTTTATCAGACTTTAAACAGATGCTATATACATGTACTGTATATTCATGTATGCCATACTGTACTTGCATATACGCCATTAATTGAAAAAAAAGTTATGTTATGCCTAAAACTATCTTCGCTGTAATTCCAGTAGAGAATTTATAACTGGTATATGCCCTCTTAATATCTTAGAACGCACAAAGGGACTAACCAATCGCGAGTAGGGTTATGTCCCTTAGTGCGTTCTAAGATATTAAGAGGGCATATACCAGTTATAAATTCTCCACGGGAATTACAGCGAAGATAGTTTTAGGCATAACATAACTTTTTTTTCAATTAATGGCGTATATGCAAGTATATACATGTATAGTATACATACATACATAGTATATAGTATATATATATATATATATATATATACATGTACTGTGGTTAAGGATGGAGAAAAAGAAATTTCTAAGCCAAATAGAATCTTTCCTTCACCAGCTTCTACAGTAACCACAGCAGTGTAGCCCAGGAGTCTGGAGGCTCTGGCCGTAATCTGGCTGATATGGTTTTGCCACGACGTTTACAAATAACTTTCTAGCCTCTAGCCTCAACCCCCTTCAAAGTTCTGAAGGAAGTGACGTCATCACCATGCTTAACAAAACTAGCATG
>JAQGAO010002313.1:0-20147 GCA_034697705.1 Ommatoiulus sabulosus | reverse complement strand
TTTGGCGGAGCGGGTCACTTTTCCCATTCCACCAATGCAGGTATATGTCGATTTCTGGAACGACCCACGTGGGGTGGAATGGGGTGCAAATCGCACTGTAGGAGTCCCCCTTAACTATTATATAAAAAAAATTCTTATAGAATGCACAATTTGAATAACGTGCTAATCATGTTAATTAAAACGTCCCAAAACCTTACTGTGTACATGTATATGGCCATTAGTTGGACAGCATTTTTAACCACCGAATAATTGGATGCTTCAAATATTTAACAGTAATATATGTGACTGGCACGAAGGAATCCTGACCAAATATTAAGCTATTATATTAAAAACAAATTTTTTTGGAATAAACAAATCGAAGTACGTGCTAAACATGCCCAACACTTGGATTTGCACGAGATTACAACGCCCCAAAACCATGTACATTTATGGACATCAGATGGACAGCATTTGTCTATTGACATAGCAACTTGTTCAGATAAGAGGACAGGAGAGGAAGACTTCAAGGATTTCTGACGTCAGTGAGGTACGGAAAATTGTATACATGTGCATGTATTTAAGGAACAATGTGAATGTTTGTCAATATGGGTGCGTGCAAAATAAACCCAGACGACAGACCACAAAATCAGCACTAAGCCGCCTTAGGCCAAAACTGCATACGGATAAGTCTGCGCGGGAATTAACCATGACAACAGAATCCTTCTTTGTAATTCATCGGATTGTCCGCAAACCGCAAGCTCCCAGCAAATGCCAAATTTCGGACGTGACATAACCTGTAGAATCTTTTCCAGATACGTAAACTGCCAGACAATTGAACAGTGCTCACGTCCAATATTACCATGATCCGAAATGCATATTCCTGTTAGTTTTTTTTTCACTCTTTCTTTTATACGACAGTACTCCAGAGATGTCAGACATCGTTTCTGGAAAATGCGAGCGAAAGCTAGGCGCCACTTCATATTACGAGGGATTTAATTCTCGCCTTCTTGTGAATACCAGAAGGAACTCGATGCTCCCGTCCAAATAAAGCGAGCATTTTAAAACTGGCAAGACTTGCACAGAAGCCTCGTGATTAGCGTCAATAGTTGCTAATTTATCGAATTCAACTCCGCCGCAGCCTCGCGACAACGCGACATTAAAAAGTCAGTGGCGCTTGCACGCACGGTGACAGATGCACTTAAAATTCCCAGGACAACAATTGTGCAATTCTCCAGCAACGACATCCAGAAGGATCATGGCTTCCATCCATGGCAGTCACTAGGCAACATATGCACGAACGCAGGGGTCGTCCATTAAAGCACGGAATGTGTGAGGTCACCACCATGCATTTGCAACGATTCGACGCATTTGCAGAACCATCTTTTCGTCATTTTGAATTCGTCAGGTTTGCATTGGATTTGTGAAACTGAAAAAGGTGCCACCGCTCTTGCGTTTCCTGCATGATTTACAGGAACCATGGTTCATACTTATTGAAAGCCCAATGCTCTCATTGGTCCATAGTCGGTACTGAATCTCGACGATTATCTCGTCTAGAACTATGAAGTTCCGCGGTATTTTTAAACAGTTTTATGCTACTTACCCGCCTTATTGTTATGTAAAGTCGGTGCATAATCCCCAACTTTTAATATGGAGCACCACCACCTTTATTTCGAGGTGGTGCTGAAATTAAAGTATTTGTCCAGATGGAAACAATTTTCTTCATACACTATTCAACCGAATTTCCTAATAATCTCACAGATTCGTTAATTTACCAATTTTGATTTTAAATATATATATATGAAAATATAGTTCAACCTGAAGTGTCAAAGAAAGGTGGCTTACCATACCACGCGCATTCCATGCAGATTGAATTATTGTCATATTTACATGGACTAATTTTTAAATAAAGTTTATTCATCAATTGTTCGTAACATTTGAGTTCATAAAGATAAATTAGTCGCATTTCCCAGATTTATTAAGCAAAATAAACAATAAACATGAAAATAGTTCAGTCTAAATATGAGTCATATCATGTGCATTCCCGATTGATTTATTTTCACGTTTACTTATTTTAAAGGATAAAAACATGGAAATGTCATGATTTTTTGAATACAGCTGTATAAGGAAAAGCAAAACACAACCCATGTTTGCGATAGCATATTTTGAGTGACCCCATGCACAGTAAACACGATTAACAAGCTTGACTTCGCTTAAGCTAACAACATGACGCAATCACGGCGCCACCCAGCGGACTTTTTTTTGTGGAAAACTTGAATGTGGTGTCTCTGGTTAGTGATCCGTACGGTCTGGAACAAACCAGGCCACAACATTTCCTTACGCCTCAGTTCACGAACAAGTTATTTTCACGTGAAGAGCAATAATATATTTTTTAAAAGTAGAAATTTTTACAGAAAGGATTTTTTTTCTGGAGTTGGGAGTTTATCATCAGAAACACATTAGTGTTATCGTGTTTAATTTCTTCTACCATCACAAATGGGCAGTTTTTTGCTCCACCAATCGATGACGCTTATCGCTGCGTGCGAGGCAAAATGTGGTGGCGTCTTTCAACTAATGAAAAATGCATTTGTTCAGCCTGCAACTTTGGTGCTGTTCCTAGCACCCACAGCGCGTCACTCACGCTTGGAAAGCTAAATTTCCGTTTTTTTTAAGTCCTGGTGTTCTGGAGTGTTATTTTACGGCGTCCTTACGAGTGTCATTCACCACAACAAAAATATAGAGTTATTTCTTGCGTAAGAGTGGGAACAGCCGTCAAGCCATGTATCATCGTTTTAATAAATGAAGGTTAAGAGTAGTTCTTTACAGGGTGTCACGGTACTGATGATGCACGGACCCAAACCGTACTCCAAGAAACTCCCAATTTAGCTCATGTTTAACCTTAGAACACTCAACATATGGGCCTCGAGAGACCCTACAAGTATGTTCGTTTCTTAAAAAATATTTAAAAAAAACATTGTCAATTTTGTTTCTAATTTTTTTTTTTGCATTGTTAAATATGATATTTCTAATTTTATTTCTTCAGGATTTTTAGATAGTTTCCGAAACATAACATTGCAAGGCAAATAATAGATAGAAAAGCGCAACAAATATGCAATATATGCATAAAACTTACTTACAATGAACATTCCAAAAGAAACGTGGAAATTATTTGTCAAAAATGCGAAAACTTGAGCGAATCTTCAAGGTCGTTTCATGTCCCATTTTGATGATTGTTAAAAATGGAAATGTTTCATTTAAGGGTTAAAATGTTACAGTAGTAAACATATTTCACCAAAAAACAAACACCACTCGCAGAAATGTCCAGCTATCAAGTGAGCTGTCTGATTATTCACCTAGTTCTATAACTTTATATTTTTATACACTTTTTCAGAGATGGGTCACTAACTGTGTATTTAACAAAAGTTCCTTACTTGACCAATCGAAAAGCACTCAACAACAGTAGGGGGGGCCTATATTAAGTTGAAATGGTTAAAATAAATATTTTTTTCTGATACACCTTTTCAAAACCTTTACTTAAAACTTCGCATGATTCTGGCAACCCTTTAATTGTGTAAACATGTTCCAGTCCGGTCCCGTCCCAATGTGTCCCAACTGTACAAGTACTGTATGTACAGTACCTCATTTCCAACCAATCTGTAAATCCACATTTTTCCACGAACATCCGGCTATAATATTTATGCAGCTTGCACATTACCTGAATTCCTCATTTACGAAAACAAGCTATAATTTCACGGGTTTTGAAACCATGCATGCAAGATTCCAAAAATAGTCCAGAAAATCACGTTTCTCATTTGCAGGAAAAGCTTGCACGCTTGGCCATTTGTTTAACCACTCTTGCATGCATGAAGTATCTCTAATTTCATGTTTAATAAACATAAAGCGAAAGTTGTCCGCGTGCGTAAGGTCATTTAAATGATACTGTTGTATCATTAACGTGAACAGCTTTTAATGGTGCACAGAAGTTCGTTTTATATTGTTGTCTATGGCCAATTTAGATAGTTGAAGAAGAAAACCACATAGATAACATTTCATTTCGAGGTTAAAAAATGCACGTACGCTGGCGCCAGGAAAACGCAATAAAACTAACAACTAAAATGCAGTTTATAATCGCAGAGTTTAAAAAGTTGATCATCGCTTATAACGTATTTTTCTTTCTCTAAAGATATTCAGCATAGGTCATTTTTAAACATTACCAAACATTAATGCCAACCAGCGGAATGCATTGCATTGTATTGTATTTCATGCATTCATGACAAATATGCATACACAACTTTTACACACGACTAAAATCGCCAGAAATGTGGTCAAAATTTCTTAATTCACATGTGTCCACCCATAACATATGCTGATAACATCCAAAATCTTGATGTCTGTATAACATGAATAAAACCCAAACCTTGAAAACTTTTACACATTCACATGTACAGTGTATGGGGGCTATTCAAAAAGGACAACCTCATGTAGGGGGTAGGGGGGAATAGCTTGAGTTAAGGACAATTTTTAAAAGGGCAGAGAGGGGGTATGACCAACTCGGACGTCCACTTGATATAAAAAATGCCAAATAAAATCACTTCCTAAAGTAAAAGGGAAATTTAGCGCAATATCTGATAGGTGGGTCAGAAACAGGGTAGTTTCTGACCCATCCAACATGTCCTGGAAAACCTGGAAAAGTCAGAGAACAAATTATCATGTTTCTGACATGTACAGTACATTTCAAAAACATGAAATTAAACATGTACTGTAGGCCTACGTATAACTTGCGTAATTTAAAAAACTTATAAAAACACATTTCGGCTTAATCTACATGTAAAACTCTTTGGAGACGACATTTTTCGCACATTATAAATTACAGGGTGTCCCTAAGCCAAGGTGATTCACAACGATCCTAATAAATGCAAACGCGCGCTTGGCCCAGATTGAAAGGCTGCACCAATGTTGGAATGTTCCCACCAGATATTAAATACACGCACACGTAATTTGTGACCCACCTTTCGTTCCAATTACACAAATCGGTTCGTATTCCACCGTGCTTTTTATGGAAACCGAATAACCAACACGTTTAAAAAAAAAGCTTAATTGAACGGATGCTTTTGCCCACTGGGACTATTTAGGTTACGTGGCTAAAAGCACACCGAAATTGGCAACATATTCACGTTGATAAGGTTGACCAAAAAACATTTCGACCAGAAGCTCGTACGCGTGTTTCAGCAAAATGTCGAACATTGCCTTGGTTCGTCCTTCTACGGTATTTTGGATTTTCAGCAGTTAATGGGTCTTTGCACATGCTGCAAAGAAACATCAGACAGAGCCAAAAATTTGTCACCTAACTTAAACGTGTTATAGCGTACGTGTGGGCAGACCTTGACAAATGCAAGATTTTCCTGGATTATATAAGCGAATTTGCACACGGTACTTCTTTGCTCAACTGCTTTTTTTGCGGGGAAGTAACATACATGTGCTATGAAATAATTTTTTTTTCAACTTTTTGATCATGTTTCCTGGATAACCTTCTTTGACAAGTCTACAAACTGTATTTAAATATGGTGTTGCGAGTGAGTGTTTCTTTGGTACAAAACATGTTTTAGCTAGCAGCAGATGTACAAAACATGTTTTAGCTGGCAACAGATGTACAAAACATGTTTTAGTTAACAGCAGATGTACAAAACATGTTTTAGCTAGCAACAGACGTACAAAGCATGTTTTAGCAGAAGATGAGCATAACGTGTTTCGACAACATTTTCAAGAAACTGAAACTGGACCATTTGTTTCGGAACAAAATGTTTCATTGGCCTATACTATAGGCATTAGAAAATATTCCCAAATTAGCTGACCTTCCAAGTTCGTAAATGAGAGATGATGTCAACTAATGTTGCAAGCCCACGTTTCATCAAACTGATTTCGATTTCCAAACGATGTCAATATCATGGTAAAAAAAAAAACTGTTTGTTTTGAATGTTGTTTATGGATTCTCAAAGATTGAGCAAATTGTATTTTTCGTTTTTTTTTTAATGTCTTTACAATTTGAGAACTTTTTACAATGTATTTTACCAATTTTTTGGAGGTCTCTACGGTTCGTAAAATCGCGATTCGACTGTATTAGGCTACCACCTTCCCAAAAAAATGTTAGTAACATCTTTTGATTAAAGAAGTGAAAATGGTTGTTCTTATTTTTATTTTTTAAATTTCTATTTTATTGTCATAAAATTCAAAAAGCTATTTGGAAAAAAATCACATACTGTATTTTAAATGTGAAAAACATGTTACATGTATTGGGAAGAAATTTACATATATCAATTTAGCAGTGTCCAGTAAATGTCAAGTGGCTAGTGGTATCTCATGTGAGAATAGCCCGTAAATAATTCATAATTTCCTATTTTTAGCAATATAATTCATTTTTCAAGGATAGACAGCATCTTGTTTTCAGCTTTTAGACTCTTTCAACGCTTTTTTATCTACATTATTTATACATGTAAATGCAGGAAGGAATTGTATTGGTAAGGCCCAACTTGTGGAATTAAAAACACCTGAATACATTTACATTTACATGCACATGTACATGCACAATGTATATCTCATAGTTATTTCAAACGACCTATCAACAATTCGAAAACAAACGTGACATTCCACGAGTCGAATTATTTCAAAGCTTGATCTCAATTGCACGCAACTGATTCCTCCAAATAATACGCCATTACATTTATAACCTTGATAACGTAACTGATGGGTATAACCGTGAACTTGCAATGTATCCTAGATTCATTAACTAAGGCTATAATGTGCTCGCAGCATTGGAAGTACTCCAGAAATTTATTAAATATTCCGATAAAAAAAAACATTAGCAAGTGCCAGGCAATTACCATGGCGCCCAACGTGAAAAGCTTGATGCAATTTTTTCGCAGTTAATTGATAGTTTTAACGAAACTGCCTATGGTATAAGAAAAGAAACATCTAATGATTACATACCAAGAATACATTAAAGATGACGCAACAGAGATAAGGAAGGCCTATAAACCATGAGCGTACATTTAACTTTGGTCATAATTTCGTAGAGCACTTCCTTATTATGCGTTAAAACTTTAGCTTTTTAGGTTGCGACAGCACAGTTTAAATTACGTTTCAACGCCAATAACTTTTCTAGATAAACTAGTATTAAAATTTTGTTTTAATTTGCATTAAAACGAAGTGCCTCTTCTGCATGCGACTAGTCAAAAGATTAGTTTTATAAATATTTTCATTGCTCATTTGACATGGAACGAATTGGACAATTAAGATTCCGTGTTTGGAAACATTACGAAAACGAATTGTAAAACATTCAAATACTTTTTGATACATTTTCTATAAAGAAGAGCAAACGTTCTCTACAAATAGTTAAAACATACAATTTGCACACAACAAATTTTTTTACACGTTTTACTTTCCTCGACACGTTATACTAGGGGGTGTCAATGAGTGGCGAAATATAACGAATTGCTAAATGAGGGATTTACAAATCACTAACGCCACCTGCTGAGTTTTTCGTTACCAGAAGCGCCGATACTTATACTCTGAAAACACCAATAAGCTGCACGCAACTCACGCATGCGCAGATTTTCAAGATGACCACGCAATTTAGTCCTTCCGGTAAATGGCTACGGCTAGTCACTTTCAAGTGGACTTTTATTTAGCCAATTTTTCAGCATTCGTGCATGCGCATTTTTGACAAAATGGCCGCCATTTTGTCCTTCCGGAAAGTGGCTACGGCTATTTAGCCGCTCATTGACACACCCTATCGACTTCCTTAAAGCACATGTGCATGTCTGAGCAGACCATGTCTATACGGCACGTTATACTATGTAATTATATTTCAAATATCAGCTACATTACGGTATGTAATGGTGTCAGTGATATGTTTTGGACATTAAATACACGTACTGTATTAAAGTAGTTGCAATCATGTTATCAATCAAATCTTTTTCTGTAAGGGATAAAACTGCGTGTGAATCAATTGGATAAATACTACTCAGTTACAGTACTCTTACTTTTTTAATCTATTGAGGGTATAGCTTCATCAAGTATTGCCCTAACAGCACAAGCAGCAACTGATAGTCAATATATATATATTCAAGGTCGAATTAATATGCAAAGATGATCGTAAATTATTGACGTGCAAGATATCGATAAGGAAATCTGACCACACAAAAAGCGATCTACGGTAGAAAGGCTCGAACAAGTACGAAACGAAAACAGGTGAGGTGGCTATAGAAGCCAGCAGGCTTGTGTGCTAATTAAGTGTAAAATTAGTATCGAATAATTTACGACTTCATTCGAGAGGAGATGCGCATTTTGTTTGAAAACAAAGCAATTTTCGGCCACCTTGAAAAGCTCATTAGCGCAGAAATCGTAGCCTGAGCGGTTTCTCGCAGACGGACGAAAACTCGAGCAAATAGATGCATAGTAATTTTAGCATTTCTGCGAGACATACAGTTCTTCTATTACCCAAGAGCATACTAAGGCCTAGTTTTTCAGAGCATGCAGTCTGCTGATTGTCAAACATGAGCGCGCAATTGCATTATGCCAGTGGGCCATTTGTGCGAAACCACTTCGCAAACCAGGTTTGAATAGGGGTACTCAGATAGAAGTTTTGCGAATCGCATTTTTGGCAGTCGCAAAGTCACATGTGTAAAAGGAGTGCACTATAGTTGGTTTGCAAGCAGCGATAACCTGGGGAACATATTTTTAACCAATTATTGGTCGATATAGCTAGCACGCGTATAATTTCACGACTGCAAAAGTGCAATTCGTACTTTTGACAATTCAAGAAACAAATTTTCGGTTGAAAACGGCATTACGTTTTATTGAGCTCCATATTCAGTAATAACGACACTTCATAAATGCATGTATTGTATATAGTTTACACCCAAGTTTCGGATAAATGACAACATTGCTGTGCCAATTTTAAAGCATTGCTGCACTTATTAGGAGCACTCAGACAGAAGATTTTCGAATGGCATTTTTGGCAGTCGTGAAGTCACGTGTACAAAATTGGTTTAAAAAAGTCACTCAAGGTATCGCAGCTTTTAAACCAATTAATACATTCCTTTTGCACGCGTGACTTACACGGACTGCCAAAACTGCCATTTGTAAAGCTTCTGTCAGTCCCTCTACCTGAAATGTTCTACAAAAAGCTTGTGAAAAATTACGAGAACTACGCAGATACCCATGATTTATGGACGACCCTTTGAAAATGTGACAAAATATGCCTCGAGCTAACCAATAGCAAGCAGTAGAGCGCCACGTACGGTGCTGCCCTCGTGAAAAAGGGACGTTCTTTTGTTCAAAGAAGAGAATACGCAATCTACGTTTTTTTTCAAAAGCGTACACCAGGGGAGGGGGGGGGATGAAGAAATCCCCTATTTACCATAGACATACTGTAAATCTCGAGAGACTAAACAAAAGCACAGTGCTTCACACGGGACGATTTGGCATAAATCTCACGCACATCAGCCAACTTAACCTGGCAGAGCAAGTCTGTAGAACCGGGTAAAGTCAAGCGCCACGTAACGGCGGCCGCGGGTATAACAGATGGTCTGGAAGGTGGCAGAAAACCAAATAACGCAACAGCCGTCAGCTGGCCGTAGCGTGCATCAACAAAATCAACATAAAGAGGAAAAAGTACTGCGCATATACGCAACGAAAGGATTAGCCCGCGAAGGTCACCGCAAGGTTAAACTATTACGATGAAACTAGTTTAGTCCCTGGGGAGGGTTTCAAGAAGTGCTATGGAGAGAGATTCCGGGTTGTTAGCCTCGAAAAATTTGCTCATGTCCATGAAGTCAAATTTATTGGAGCGCCGCCTGTCGAGCCCCGTTCTGACCTGTGACATTTTCAACGGTCCCACGTACGAGCAGAATTCCTTTTGGGAGGATTCCATTGAGCCGAGCATAGTCGTTGCATCTTACAGTGAAAACCACAGGAGATTCCGTAGTTTTTTGGAGGATTCGTAGTATTAGGATAGCAGTTTAGCAACTTATCCTCTCAAATAAAGCCATAGATTTACCCGAAGGATATCAACCAGCGAGAGTTGAGAAAACCGCCCGAGATTTGGAAGGATCTTCAAAGATTCGGATTCTTCCATGAAGGGTCGAGACTTGAGGAAATCTCCAAAGATTTGGAAAGATCACCTAATGATTCGGGCACTTCCATGAACGATCGAGGTTTGGGTATGATTTTACACGATTCTGGAAAGTTCACTAGATACGAGATTTCGAGAAACAGAACAAACTTTGTGATGCAAAAGAGTGATTGGAGTTAATGGATATTATAGATTTGTGTTCAGTGTACTAACAGTATAACTGAAGTTGATTTCGGGACGATTTCATTGATCAAAGTTGATTTTGGGAGGATTCCGCAGGCTAAAATAAATGTAGGGAGGATTCCACAGATTGAAGTAGATTTTGGGAGGATCCCCCAGGATCCTCCAGGAAGTACATGTTGTGAGGATTTCACATGCTGAAGTAGATTTTGGTGGGATTCAAAGGCTGAAATACAATTTAGATTTTGGGAGGATCCCAGATGCTGAAGAAGATTTTTGTGTTGTGAGGAGGCCATAGACTGAAGAAGATGTTGTGAGGATGCCACAGGCTGCATGAAGAAGATGTTGTGAGGATTTCACAGACTGAAGAAGATGTTGTGAGGATTCCCATCACACATTGAAGTAGATTTTGGTAGGATTCCCATCACACATTGAAGTAGATTTTGGTAGGATTCCAAAGGCCGAAATAGCGTATAGAGTTTGGGAGGATAGCAGACCCGGTTGCATCAGAAAAATGAAGAAAACTAAAAAAGTTTGTTCATCGTCCATCAGCAAATTTCTGGAACCTGGAGAGCACATGCCCCAACACCGCAGACTGCGCGTCACGTGGCTACCCATCCCAAAAGTTATCTCGTCAGGTAAAACGTAATCAGCAAATTTAAGGTCAAGGCAAGCCAGGCAAACCTCGTTAAAAATGGGCAAACTGCGTTTAACGCCGCACATTCTCCGACTCCAACGCCTAGCGACAGATGGCGATCTCGTCAATTATAAACACGCTTGTTTACAGCGGTGCGCGCGTCACGCACGCAGCTCAGGTTCGTTCATCGCAATGTTGAAGGACAAATCGCAACAACCCGTTAATGCGAGCTGGAGGACGGTTTGCGCGTCTGCGATATTCCATTCTACAACTGCCATATCGCAGATAGGCAGCATTTACGTAACTTTACAGTCACGATCACATTTGCGAAAAAGTAGATCGATCGCAAAATTGTGGCGTACGAGTCAAAGTGCGAATTTCACGATGCATGTCATGAGCAGTTCCCTATTTAGTCTACCAGTCGACCTCTGATTTCCAGGCAATTTTGCTGTTGTTGTTGCTGTTGGAGGATCGACTTACATTTGTACGTATACAACGTAATTCGTAATACACGGTATACGCCCAAATTTTCATTCACAACAAAGTCGTTTCTGAATTTTCCGCTAGCGTTTCACGTTTCCGTTGACAACGTGCCAAATTGGCCGCGTATTGGGTGGGTGAAAACTTCGCAGCCTCTTTTTGGTCAAATATTGGAATCAATTTCCGAGCAAATAACCTGCCAATTATTTAAGTCACGTGCTCGCTTCACCAACATTCAGCATCTGGCTGGTAAAAACCTGTTTTGCCAAATAGAGGCACCGTTCACTCCCATCCGTGTGCCCAACTAGCAAATTTGCGTCATCGACAGGTTGCAGGGGTACTCATGCAGCAACCTCCCAGATGGCACTTTAGCAGTTAAGTCACGTGTTCGAAAGAAAATACGCGCTAGATGGTTTATAAACAATCAGCACCTGGCTAGAGAAACCTGTTTTGCCAAAAATAGGCACCGTCCACCCCCTTTCGTGTGCCCAACTGGAAAATTTGCGTCATCGACAGGTATTAGGGGTACTCAGGTAGACGTTTTGTAGATTGCAGTTTGGCAGTTGCTAATTAGTCATGTGTTCAAAATGAATCAAAAGAGAATCCTGTTTTACCAAAACGAGGCACCGTTCACCCCCTTCCGTGTGCCCAACTCGCAAATTTGCATCATCGACAGGTAGCAGGGGTACTCAGACATAAACCTCCCAGATGGCACTTTGGCAGTTAAGTCACGTGTTCAAAATCAACACGCGTCAGATGGTTTAAAAACAATCAGCACTAGCCTAGAGAAACCCGTTTTTCTCCACACAAAAAAAGGCACAATTCACCATTTTCCGTGTGCCCAACTCGGAAATTTACATCACCGACAGGTAGAAGGCGCACTCAGACAGAAGCTTCGCAGATGATAATTTGTATTTTAACTTCACTTGTTCAAATTCAACACGCGAGATGGTTTTCAAATCATTCAAGGTCATCGCCATATTCTAACCAATGAGTGCCTTTATTTTGCCTGCACGCTTGACTTCGTGACTGCCAAAGTGGAAACTGCACTGCCTCTGAAACTTCGCACTTGCAGTTAGCAATTAAATGTATACTTTGGTAAAGCAATTTGCAAGTGAGACCGCGAAAAAGCCGAAGGTCGTAATGCTGCAAGTTCTGTAGGTGGCCACAGACAGGCAGATTTCTAGCGGTTTCTGACTGCATGTGGAGGCCGAATCTGCATGTCTGGAGCAGTGATGAGGTGTTTGTTTTTGGATGTGGAGGGCGGCGCATAAAGGTCGTCCGGAATAAGTTGTGGACTATACGGAAATCTATCAAGGATGACAATACTGCGCACTTTCTCGTAATTGCAGCAGAGGATAGGTTCCGTTAATGAAGCTTAATGGATGAAATAATCAAATTACTGTAAAAGCATTGACCAAAGTCAAAAAGAAATACTGCCAGGCCTGCGAGGCTACGCGCGCTCAATCAAGTTCCGTGCTAAACGCCAACGGATGCAAACTTTCGCATTTCTGAGAACTGCATGATAGGGGTACGCAGACAAAAGCTTTACTCTAATGGCACTTTTGGCAGTCGTGAAATCCCGTGTGCAAAATCGACTCGATTCAGGAATCAGTTTTAAAAAAATTGACTAAAAAATTCCAATTAATACATTCTTTTTACGCAGGTGAATTCACGACTGCCAAAACTGATATTCGTAAACCTGTCTGAGTACCTCTAATATAACTGCAACGTTGCCCTTCCATTTTACAGCCAAACCCTATGGCGATATTTTTAGGAAAACTGGCATTGAACTGCGACCGAACTTTATGCACAGCCCCTGGCGGATTTTTAAGTCTTGATAGTTTTATCCATAAGAAAAAATGTATTACCAAAGAGCTGGCGATTTTTGGCACATCTGAAAAATCAAATACATTTTTTGGCACTTTTGCGAAACAAATGCTCTCGGTAAAAATACAAATCAGGTCAGACTTCAGTTTAATAAGCAAATAGTAACCTTCGAAAACGCGATTTCGCGAAATTCCCAACCCGCTAAATATGACTCAATCTGATTTCAATCAAATTTCCAAATTTCGGGCGATTTTTAAATGCCAAAGTAATCAAGTGCATGTCAAAATCTTACTAAACAGGAATTTTAAAAATGAAACCCCCACGCGGAAAACAATTCGACTTCACTTCCGCTACGCAACCAGCAAAACTGGACTACCAATTACCGCTTCAATATATAGGAGTACTCAGACAGATACTTCTGCTGGAGTACCCTTTAGTAAATTCTAAGGTGACGGATGAACATTAAATTGGTTTAATAATCGTCTCAATTAAACCTGCATGCAAGTGACTTCGCCACTGACAAAGTGCGATTCGCAAAGCTCCTGTTGGAGTACATGTACCCCTGATAGGTGAATTCTGACAGAATTAAGCTATACGCAAATCGCATGGCAGTCATGAAGTTCAAAAGTGACGTGTCAATAGATCTTTGAATCATTTTAATCAGTGAACCATCGAACCATTTGATTCGTTGAATCATTGAACCATTTACAAATTAACAATCCAAAAGTGACGCGTCAATGAATCTTTTAATCATCTTAATCATTGAACTTGAAAATCATTGATTTTCATTGAATTATTTTTGAATCATTGAATTTTCATTTAAATCATCGAATTCTCATTTGAATCATTGACCCATTTTCAAAAACTTAAAAAAAAAACTTTCAAGAGTAACATTTAAAAGTGACGTGTCAACGAATCTTTGAATTATCTTAAGAATCATCGATTTTCATTGAATTATTTCTGAATCATTGCATTCTCATTTTAATCACCGAACCATTTGATTCGCTGAATCATTTTAATCCCCGCATCATTGAACCATCCTCAAGAACTTCCAAAAACCACTTGTCAATGTACAAGGAATCTTTTAAACCATTTTATTTCGAACGATTCCAATCTCCGAATTACTCGATTCGTCGAATTTCTGACCCATCCGAATCGTTGAATCACTCGAATCATTTCACTCATCGAGTCCCACTACCAGAAGCCAAAACGATCCGAGCCATCGAGTGAAACCAAACGCGCCCAGCCTTTTAACAACATCAGTCGGAACAACATGCAAGCACGTGGTTTCCAGCCGAACCAAAATAGAAGTGCAAAGTACTAAAAAAACGAAAAAAAAAAAAAAAGGACTCACTGATACTGAGGCATACCCCCTCCTCGCTTCCCTTGAGGGGGTGGCCGTGGACGACGCAGGTGAGTCCCTCGTCGCACTGTCCAGCGAGTCCGTGGAGCCCCCCGCAAGTCTGGCGGGGGCCCCGGGCACACACGTCGCAGCAGCCGCACGTCTCCTTGACCACACGGCCGGGGCAACCGACGGGCGGTTCGCACTGGTCAGGGGAGCAGGCTTCGAGGGGGGGACACGAGTGTCCGGCCACGCGGACTACGGCCAGGCAGAGGATGGACAAGAGGAGCGCGGCCGACGGGCCGGCCATGGTGCGCGATCCGTCGAAAAACACGAAAAAAAAAAATTGATGCGAAACACCGAGCACGGTGGTCAACAAATTCTCGGCCGTAAATCCTCGCAGAATCCTCGGCAGGGAAAAACGGACCAAATCGGGACGTGTGGAGCGCGCGACCGCACGGCTCGAGCGTCTGTCAACGAATGCGGCCTCGAGCCGTGAACGCCGGGCTCGTGCTCGTTTCTCATTGGTGCTCGCCTCGTGACGTCACGCTAGCACTTGGATGAATGAAACGACGCGCGTGCGTAAATATGCGATACGAGAAATCGAGCGTGGATTAGATTTTGGAAAAAAAACATGAGCGCTAGTAAAGTCAATACAGTCGAGCCTCGTTAAGACGAATCTCGGGGGGCGTCGAAATTTCGAACGTTTCGACCGTCGGAAGTGCATGGAAGAAAATATGACTTCAATAATGTTGGAGTAAAGTTACGTCGATGTTTGGATGGAATCAAAACGTATGCGTGTGGCGCTGCAAGTTTTATGGGGGAATTCCCCCGTTATAACGTGTGTGGACAGTGTGGTGGTTTTTTTTTTTTTTTCATATTCGAGAGTTTTAGGATGTCGTTTTTAAACCCCGTTAACGCTACGTTATTTTGATACGACTTTGCAACGACAGTCTGCGCATGCGGATAAGCGACGTCACGTGACAATAGCGTTTTAGCGTTTATCAGAAAAACGATATCCTAAAACTCTCTACTATCTAAAGTTTGTTATATTAGCGCGCATGCTTCAGAACTCAAAAATGCGATCGTTTTTAACCTGGAGATTTGTAATTGGAGTAAAGTTACGTCGAAGTTTGGATGAAATCAAAACGTATGCGTGTGAGTGGGATGGCGCAGGCAAAGTTTTATGGGGGAATTCCCCGTTATAACGTGTGTGGTGTTTTTTTTTCATTTTCGAGAGTTTTAGGATGTCGTTTTTAACCCCCGTTAACGCTACGTTAATTCGTTACGACTTTGCAACGACAGTCTGCGCATGCGGATAAGCGACGTCACTTGACAATAGCGTTTTAGCGTTTATCAGAAAAACGATATCCTAAAACTCTCTGCTAGTTAAAGTTTGTTATAATAGCGCGTATGCTTCAGAACTTACAAATTCAATCGTTTTAGCTGGGAATTTGTGATGTCCGATTTCGGAATTTGTCCTAAACGAAGAAGTTAATATTATTCTTGTTATATCCGAATTCGGAATTTGTCTTAAACGAAGAAATTAATATTATTCTTGTTATATCCGAATTCGGAATTTGTCTTAAACGAAGAAATTAACGTCTTTCTTGTTATATCCAAATTCGGAATTTGTCTTAAACGAAGAAATTAACATTGGGATATCCGAATTCGGAATTCGCCTTAAACGAAGAAATTACCATTATTCTTGTAATATCCAAATTCGGAATTCGCCATAAACGAAGAAATTAACATTATTTTGGAATATCCGAATTCGGAATTCGCGACTTTAACGAAGAAATTAACATTATTCTTGTAATATCTAAATTCGGAATTCGTCTTAAACGAAGAAATTAACAGTATTAATTCTTAAAATATCCGAATTCGGAATTTGTCTTAAACGAAAAAAAAATTAACAGTATTTTTGTAATATCCCAAATTCGGAATTCGTCTTAAACCAAGAAATTAACTTTATTCTTGTAATATCCGAATTCGGTATTTGTCTTAAACGAAGAAATTAACATTATCCTTGTAATATCTAAATTCGGAATTCGTCTTAAACGAAGAAATTAACATTATTCTTGTAATATCCAAATTCGGAATTCGTCTTAAACCAAGAAATAAACATTATTCTTGAAATATCCAAATTCGGAATATGTGTTCATACACTGGGATACGAAGGTTGGAAATGAGTTTGCACTATCGGAAATTCGTATAAAGCGAATTCTTCTTACGAAGTTCCACTGAATGAAGCTTTTATAATAAACAACGTTTTCACGAACTATTCCGTTGGTCCCGAAAAGTATCCCACAGATATATTATTAATTTTCACGACGAGTTCGTAAAAAAAAGAGGACATTTTCCAATTTTAGTACTAATACATGTATGTTATAACTAAAATATTTCACGAACTAAAATGGCACATGTCCTCTTCTCTACGAACTCAATTTCCTCATACACTGCAGTACTGCTTGTAAACTTAAATTTTCAATTCAATACCCTACAGTCAGCACAAACAGTGGTCATGTGGCACTGTTTTCTTGCGGGACAGGGGAATTCCCCTAAATTGATTGGATTTCGGACCTTGCAGTAATTCTGCCTTACAGGTTGATAAATAGGTTAAGATAGTAAAAATTGCCTCCACAGCCAAAATCCAAATGTCTTGACTTATAAGAATTGGAATTAACAGGTCCGAGATCTTCTTGTACGTGTGTTGTGAAAATTGGTGTGAATTGCAAATTTCTAAAAAGAAAATGTATTTGTGCTGTTACAGATTTTTTTTTTTTTATTGAAACCTCAAAAAAACACAGATCAGTGCAAATTGTATTTTTCGATTAATTTTGATGCCATTCACATTTAGGAACTTTCTCTTTTATAAAAGTTTTTTTGGGGTCCCTCTCAGGCTCGTACGAGTTCTACTTATATCATAAGTAGAAGTGGAGATCACTGAAAATGTGGAATTTTCGAAGATGGTTTCAGACGTACAGTAACATGAAAGATTTTCTATTTTTTTACTCGTTGATAACCAATGACTGAAAGCGTGGATATTTGGAAATGCGAAATTCGCAATTCTTAGTGTAGTTATTTACCTTGGTTTTCTAATAGAAGAATAATTATTGAAAATATTTAATGGTCTGCTTAAAACTATTTTCGAAAAATTTCAACCCGAAATGTTAAAAGATTTCTAGTGCAACCCTGATATGAATTTACATAATAGGAAAAAATATTACACAGTTAACGTCCATCTGTCATTCAGCATTCCCTTTCAGGCTTAAAACTTCGTAATGTTTTTTTGTTCATTTAAAAAATATTAAACAAATTGAAAACTTTAGCAATGTTTCGCAGCTATACATCCACGTGTCAAACTCCCATCGCCATCTATGGGACATTCTGCAAAACTTTAAGGCACTGGAAATTTTTTAGACATTAGGAATTTTGAATTGGGTTCAAATTCCTATGAACGTCCAAAAACGTTCGGCAAAGGAATGCCATTTTCTGCTAAAAAAATAAAATATAAACAAAAAAAGACGATTTTAAGGAAATTGTACTTCTATTATCCAGTATCTATTATTATCTTATTCTATAATCTATCATGGCCTACTTGTGGTCAGGTTTATTAAAACAATATTGCACGTGGAGTTCCCCATCCTTTTTAACATTTAAAAAAAACATTATTTCCCATTTAAAAAAAGTCCTGCAGTTGGAAATTATTCCTGTATTTTGAAAAACAGCATAGATCCATATAAAACTATGAAAAATTATCAAAATTATATAGTATTAGGTTTATCTAATACTATATAATTTTGATAATTTTTATGAAAATTTGCAATTCTAATCAATATTTAATAATTATACAAAAACTAATGAAGACATTCTTCAAATCAAAACATATTAGAAAAAAATGATGGAAATTTGTGTAAAAATACTCTTTCAAAAACCAAAATTGAAAAACAATTCCTTTTATTCATTTTTTTTTTCAATTTTCTTCCCTGCGATTGTAAATTACTCTGCTCTTGGTTTGTTCTCGCTCACGGAAATCCCTATACCTGTACAAATGTTTGTTTATGGTTTAAAGGACAAGTTATTTACCACAAACTTTCAACATATGCAAAGAAGACAATAAATTTTGAAGTGCTTTTGGCAGGAAGATGGGTGTTGTAGGAAAGATGCGAAAAATAAAGAGGAAATAAGGCAAGAAAAAGCTTCAAGGACACCGGGGAACAACGATTCAAATGCATTTGAAACGCACATGGCGCCATCTATTGATCATTTTCGACTCTACGTCTGGATTATTTTCTGTTCATGTTCAGTAGATCACCCTTTGAGCCCGGTTTACACAATTTGGCATTGCTTTTGATTAATTTAAACATTTAGAAACTCGGGGAAGGGGGAGAAGGGAGTAGACCTAAAAATCCCTTACCTGCAGTAAGTATATGTTTAAAAGCATTCATGTACATGTACATGCAATATTAAAACATTTTAAGTCCATGTCACTATCTTGGTAGCCACAAGAAAAAGTAGAAAAGGAAACAAGCTCCTTTTGGAAGCCCCTAAGGCCTTCTTCAGGAGCTAACGTACACATTAAAAAAAAGTATTTGAAAATTTAATGTATCCTTAATGTATGTTGTAGTTTTCATTGCTTATGCTTACAGTTAAAAAATTCGAAATTTTAAAAATCAGCTAACTAACAAAATTTCAGTGCAACCACTCTGTATTTCTTCAATCCTAGAAAGATCATGAAATACTGTATGTTACTAATTAAAATTGTTTACTTTAAATGTGTATATTAGCTCCTGAGGACGGCCATAGGGGCAGAAATGAACGTTGAGCAGTAATTAAAATATCAAATTTAACAACACCTAACCGCTTTAAAATGAGACCAGGGTAGTGGGTACTGTTTGTTGCGTTTTGGGGGTTAATTGCATGGGTACAGCCCATATATAGTTTATACAGTACATCATAAATGAATATACAGCGTCATGTTCTGTGCAATGTCAAATCATGGAAATCCTTATGGAACTTACTGTATCTTCAATTCATAGTAAAATTCTTTGAATTGATACCCGTTACTCCATGATGTCGTGACTCTTGAGCAATTGGTTTTGGGTTTAACATTTCGAATGAACAATCAATCATGTAAGGGGCCATTCAACATTCAACTTGAAACAAAATGCCGAATAAAATCAGTTCCCAACTTCCCAGGGTAAAAGGAAAACTGAGCGCAATATCACATAGGGGATGTGTTATAAATTGCAAAAGTCAGTAAACAGGGTACTCCCAGACCTGGAAAAGTCAGGGAAGAATGACTTATTTTTGAAAAAAGATCAGGGAAATTCAACGCATTGATGTTGTCAGAATACAAAAATAATGCTTCTACTTTTACGTGGTTAGCTCGGTTCACGGAAAATTCTTCGCTAGCAATTCTTCGCCAGCAATTCTTCGCCAGCAATTCTTCGCCGTCCGCAATTCTTCGCCGGTACAATTCTTCGCTGGTGCCCTAACCTAACCTTAATCCATCTTTAATTATATTATGCCCAATGTTTTTTCACCTAAACGGGGGCTCCGCCCCC
>JAQGAO010002312.1:0-20147 GCA_034697705.1 Ommatoiulus sabulosus | reverse complement strand
ACCACTCACAATCTCACATTGCAGTAGCTGCAGTAATTTTGAAATGCCACAGGGTGGTGATGGACTTATGAATCACCATGTATATTGAACAAGTACTTTAGAAACGTTGGTTTAAACCTAACTTTGATTCGGTAATATCACATGTCAAAAGTAACGACCAGACTATGAAGACATTTTAGACTTCCCGTCACTTGAGAGTAATTCTGACGTTGTAAATGGTAACATCCATGTTAGCCATATTAAACTTGAACATTAGTGACCTTTGATTTCAAGTTCATTATCAAAATCCTTCATGAAATCTGTCTCTTTCCCAGAAACTGTCATGCACAAGATCAATTACACACTCTAAACGCGCCTTATCGCAGTGACCACAATGATGGCCGTGACCTGTCCTGTTCCATATCATTACGAGATGAGCTATAGGAACATGGGTCCAAATTTGCTCTTCTCACTTCTTCCCCCATCAAGCCTCCTCATTTGAGGTCACTGCTGGGACCACTTATTTAGCTGTAGATCGCCTCCCTATCCACTCCCCCTACCACATTTTCAACAATGTATCCGCTCCGTTTTTACATGATTCATCCTGATCATTATCAAAACATTTCAATTATTTATAACTATTATTGATGCGCACTTCCCTATTACTTATACAGTCTCTAGAAACATTATTATTCATGTAATTTGATTCTATTCAAAGTTGTTTCTTCGTTAAAAACTTTCGCACCCCGATTTGCCCCCCATTTCAAATTCAAATTTAACTTTCTGGCAGCTTCGGAGTAAATATGCACTTTAAAATTGTAATTTTTGAACGAAATTGTATCATAAATACCTGTTACGCATGGTTTGGCACACGTTTCAGTAGGAGCTAAAGAGTAAAGAAGAAAAAAAGAAATTAAATATGAAAACAAAAAATAACGAACGAAACAAATGGCAAAGACAAAAATCCTAATAATTAAATATTTTTCTAAATAAAAAGATATCATTTAAATGTGTCTCTATTATCAAATATTCGAATAAATATGAGGAACAGACGATATTTGCGGAAAAATATATGTATTAATTTAACTTAATGACGTTGTTTAATTACAGATAATATACGGTGGGAACACACCAAAGGAATTTAAACTAAAACTTGGTTTCCGTAGCTGGAATGTAAATTTTCGACCAGTGCGTTAACTGGTTTTCCGAATTGAGTTTCCAGTTCCAGTTTCGGTAAAGTTTCTTTGGTGTGAACCTACCATTACAGTCGGACACTGCATATACGACACAAATACTTTTAAAAAATACTTAAAATGATAATCAATAAATCATACAGTTATGAAAAAATCATTTTCTACGTAATCACGAATATTATAGTAACCTCAATGAACAGCTCATCTAGATGCATATATTTCATAAGTTGGTAAACAAAGAATATGAAAATTAGATTTGTTAAAATAAAAACTATAAACGCCTTCGGAGATTCTATATAGCAACATTTTATACTAAAACCATACTAATCAACAATTTAACATTTTACAATGCAAAGAACACATATTGACTTAATTCTTGCATCATTTTCTTCCTCCTTCATTTATATAATTTTAGCAAATGCCTTTAGCTTTAAAGCAAAGCTTTCGACCATCAGGAATGGCATACCACTTTTTCGAAATTATCAGTTAGTTAATTTAACTGTTGAACAGCCCTTCGTTAAAGTTACCCGTAGAATTGAACTTGTAAAGGTAAATGCATTTGCTAATTCTCCGATGAGAATTAATATAACTTTGTTTAATTCTTCGGATAACTTTAACGAAGGGCTGTTCAACAGTCAAATTAACTAACCAATAATTTCAAAAAAGTACTATATATAACTGTATATGATCAATATATATCTAATATTTAAGGGCATTAACTGAGGATATTTACATATGGAACAAACTAAGAAATCATTCTCCCGAGACTTTTAACCTATAAAAATAAGATGAAAATGGATCTTACCTGCAAATGTCCCTACTGCCAAAGCTACGAGCAGGAAAATTGGGGTCCACACTTCCATCCTGCAGGACCTTTAGGGTAAGGAAGGCAGAAAAAACTGTAGGGACTTTCTTATATACGCAGGTTTCTGTTCGAAGTCCAAGAAAGCATTTGATAACAGCTCCGGCCGGTTCTACGTTGGAACGTCAATGATTGGTCGAAGTCAGGCTCACAGAAGCCCGTCAATGTGATCAAAGACGTCACCGAATATTTAAATTTAGTTGGAGTGAACTCTCTACAATGCACCAGCAAATTGAATCAACTCAGGCTAGTACGTACTGCAGGCCACGTGCAAATGAAATTGGCGAATGCTCAACCAACTCATCACTCGACACCAAACATCCAAGATAAATTATGCAGGGTGGCGGGTTCAAAGTCCATCCGGACATTTGTAAGTCCAAAATTGAAAAATGAAAAATTATCAAATACACCTCCCCCGTACCTCGTGAATGCTTTTTCATCCTAGGATGAGACATCCAAGAAAACATTTACATGTACAGTGTACAGTATGTATTAAAGAAATACGATTGTACAGATCGAAGTTCTTACATGGAAATGATGCCTGCGTATAAAATATGTTTCAATAAAAGCAGAAATAATGTCGGTATAAGTAACACAATAGATGCAGTACAATATGTCGTTTTTCGATACTTGCGTCATTTATAATTTTTCTTTTTTGAAAAATAAAGAAAAAATTGAAAATGTTTTTTACATGTATTCATATACAGTTTATATATTTTTACTGGTTCAAGCACCGTGGGTTCATCGCTCAAAAAATGAAACAGTTTGTGAGTTTCTGGAAAATGCCACGCACAGTATAAGTACACGTATATATGGAATTGTAATGACAAACAATTGTTAACTTGAAATGTGTAGTGAATATGGACCCTTTCCACATCATAATATGTTAGTCTAAAAAATTTGTTAAATTTCGAAATTCGTTTTAGGTGTGAATTATTTCCATTACTTGCAAAACTTGTCGCCGGATATTATCTAGTGCCGCGACCCGAGAGCCGTTTCACACGAGCAATTTCTAAGAAACTGATGCAACTTTGACAGCAAATATATTGCAAAATTCTGAACTCGGTGTCGAATTTGCTCTCTCTGAAGTAATTGAAATCTTTTTATTTCTAATCAGTATAATATTTGATAATAACTTTGTTTATGATAAAGTCATAATTTTTCTCGCAGACTATGTACTTTAAAACAGCGATCAGCTATGCCTTGGGTAATTTTTTTATAATTAGGACATTGAGACACTTGCATTTCGTTTCATGGGGATGCTAAAGTAAATGTCAGCAATTTAAAACCTAAATGAACAAATTAAAAAAAAATGTAGAGCTTGTTCTTTCTGAAATGTATTGCTAGAAATAGTTACTGTACATTCATGTACATGTATCTTCCTAAACGGGACCACAATCGGGGATACATCGCAAAACTGATGAGAAACCTATCTTACTGCAACTGATTCCAATATTATTTTCATTGTTATTCTTGTTCATGCCACAGTCGATGAATCACTCTTTCCGATAAAACGCCTTTTGAGGATCATTCTGCTTTGGTATTCTCGGCGAATTCGCCCATTTGTACCTTCCAAAGCTTTCCTCCAAAGCAATGAAGTGTAAGCACTAGACTCGGTGAATGAATATGTTACGTCCATTGTATTTCTATTTGTTTCCGAAAAGTTGTTCACACAACAATGATTGTTTGTTCTAAATATTATTTAAATTACAAAGCGTTTACTAATGAGTATTTTCCATTATCATCTTATTTATAACGATAAGGAGGCAGGAGGACCACAGCGATCGCGATGCTGCCCTAAATAGGTTTGCTCTTTGGAATCGAGAACTTTGGAAGTAATTCAGTCTACCATATGCTTGGAAATGTGGCAGCAATTACTTATCAGTGAGGTCATACGCAAGAGAAACACACAAAAACGAGAAAATTAGCTATTTGTGTGGAATCTAGAAGGTACATGCTGAGACAGCTGTTGTCCAATTTCTTATATGTGCAGTTGTAAGGACCACTTGCCAGCGGAGTGTCCACGAATATCAGACTATGAATAAAAGTCAATATGAAAACGCCGATGTTTTAGTCAATGTCTCATAGTAGCCTAATACAGTTTTATTTAAAAAATTATTTTAATGGGTGGAGGGGGTGTTTCGATGTACGAACAATTCCTTTCCACTATATTTTAACATAGTTTAGGTGTTGGTGTCCAGACCAAGCTATATGTTTGAATTATGGAATATAATGTATGGTGAACTAAATTTAAGTAAACATAGACTGAATTTATATAGTAAACATTTCCCGTCAATGAATCTTTGGTCAGCGATGACCAACTGCTATAGACGTTTGACTGAGTACATTGCGACATTAAATCATGCAAGTGGTTGTTTCAATTCCTCTGTTATTGATAACAAAGGAAATGTAGTGAAAATTGATACGCGACTTACATGTACAGTGTATATGTTTAAAACTATGTCAGTTCGTTATATTTTCCAATGTTACCGTAAATATTGAAACATAATGTATGCTTTATGTGTAAGAACCAATAATAGACATCACATAAGGTCTTTAGGGAAGATCAAGAGTTCGTACCTTTTCATTTTCTTTTAAACTATCGTACTATCGTAAACTATCGTACTATAAACTATCGATAGAAACAGTGAATATTTCATTCTAAATTAGATTCGATTAACGAGTTTCATTCGTTTTTTATGGTTAATTTCAAGGGATGACAGACTCAAGTCACTCAATGCAGTTTCGTTCGTGTAAAAACCCTTTACAATTAAGAAAGATTGACTTTCGGCCCTTCAGTTATTTATAGAGAATGCGAGGAAACCTAATGCTCACACGTGTTCAGAATCACTCTCGGATCAAATTTAAAGAGTTACTACGGAGGAGCCTTGAACCAAATTACAATTTCTAAAGGTTAATTGTCAAGCGCTGCCCTGCATGGCAAATGAAGATCAAGTGCAAATTTAGGGAGTTCAATTACTGACCTTAAATGCAATTTGTCAAATCATTGTGCGACGGGGTAGACCTCCCAAATAGGAAGCGTGGACCTCCCAACGAATCAATGGCAAATTTGAATTAATCGTAAAAGCATAGTTTATTGAATTGTCTACTGAACCAACTATTAAACAGGCTATTTTTCCCTTCGTTGCCTCAATATTCACTCCGTATGGAGGACCAAATTACATAACAGTTTCTATTCAACCTCTCCACAGCCAAAATATTTGAGTAACTCTGTCGTAAACCGCAATTCTTTAGTTTACAAGTACATGTATTTCGCTTTGCAGAAGTTCTGCACTTCGCTCCTCGATTGTTATGTCAAGGGCTTCGAGCATCCCTGTCTTAAATCAACTTTCACGCAATATCATTTTCTTTCCATTCGGCGTGGACTATTGGACGACATGTTAAATTACAACTATATTTTTAGACCGTTCAATTAATTTGACAGATGTACTGCATGTACTCGAACAAGTTGCTCCAACTCCAGTATCGATCGTCTATTCCCCCAATATGTTACTAGGTTGATTTCGCTGATCTGCATATTTTTGTCCGCTGATTCGGGCAATCCAATTAAACTATTCAAAACAAACTTCATAAAATGTACTGTATCGCAACAAATTTATAGAACCTAGTAAAATTGAGAGAACTATAATTATTGCAAGTAGATTCAACTAAAACACAATTAAGACACAACAAAAACTGCAGTAATGTTTATTCAAAGGTATTTTTACATTTATCCTATTATTCAAAGGTATTTTTATATTTATCCTATTATTCAAAGGTATTTTTACATTTATCCTAGCGTTTCTTTTATGAATCCTCCTTAATCTAACGGAACACTAACTACATATATGTATACATGTACAGTACGTCAACTACTTAACCTGTTATGAATGGGATAAGTTAATGAAATAATGACCAAGACTATAGGTTTCTCAATTCGAGTAAAATGACTATGGCATGGTTTATTTACTGCTTACTCTAATGTCTAAGTGACGCATTCATACTTTTGTTGTGCTTTTAAATGGGAAGATTAACTGTATTTGCTATTGTGAATCGACACGCAGGAGCTAACATTTGGAGTGACCTTGTATTGTGTAGCAGTGTATTACATTGTACGTAAATGAGATTTTTGCCTTCTACGTAGGATGCCCTTGGCTCGAAGCCTAATAAAGATCGAGGATTATCACGATGAACAGATGTGCAGCGATTACTTCCCCGATTTTAACTATTTACATCCTGGCTTTTAAGGGATGTGGTTGATGAAGGAAACACTGATTGAAACTGTTTTCAATCCAAGGGAGAGATCGAGAGAGCGAGAAAGCAGTTTGTTGCCATGGACAATTTAAGCTGCAAGGCGGGGATAACGTATTAAAAAGAGCAGATAAAATAAATGTAAGATTACAAATAACAAGACCGCGACTACAGACTTTGTAACTTAATTTGTTTACCACATCGTGGGTAGGCTACAGAAATAAAAAAAAGAACGGGAATGAACAGTGGGGAAACATATAGGCCTATAGGTTACTGATTTGCAATAAACATATTTACTGTTTAAGGTTTTCGCAAAGCTTAAGATAAACTGGAATAATCCTATATATGCATACTATTTTCCAAAAAAACATAATGACTACGTAATACCTAACTACGGATACTTATAATTCATTTTAAATTTACCCATTGTGGTATGATTACGTCTGCCGTACGTTTTTTTCGTTTTTATAAAGATATAAATTATCCTGCTTATTTGAAAAAAGTTGGCAAGAGCTCAAATTCGAAGACGAAATTTTTGCAACGTTTTCAGATTTTTTTTCTACAAAATAATAAACGGGTTAATTTTAACGTACCGGTATCTAAAAAATAAATAACTACGTAGGCTTGTTTAAAAACCAAAAAATGTGCGGATTCTATATGTTGGGCAGCGCTGCAGCGTGTAGGTGTAGTTAAGATGAAGATGCTAGTTTTATCATATAACGTTGCCTTCGGAGGGTCAAAGGATATGCACATGAAGTGGACTATACTTCACATAGTACATCTTTTCGCATTTGTTCACGAGTAGTTCCTGTAGCCTTCTAACTAGTTATTCGAGAAATTGTGATGGTATTTTAAAAATTAGGTAGGCCTATATCAATACTGCGATACACCTAATATTTAGTCGCCAGCAGCTCCACGTACTGCAGGCAGTAAGGATGCAAATCCTTGCTACCTTGAATTGGTAAAAGCCAGATTCAGAATATGCACAAAAATCTTGCAGGAAACAGTCGCGACACCAATTTAGTGTTTCCAAGTAGTGCAATTCATGCAAATGAGGTCACGTGGGCACAATGTAAGCTTGCCATTTGACGAAATTACTGTTTTACTGGTCATGGAGTCACACCAGTTCGAGTAGTCAAAAACGGGATAAATTAGCCTGTGTACTTATAGCTCGCATCTGGTGCAAATTGAGATTTCCACGATAATGAATTTGCAGGGAGACCACCCGGGGGATTATGGATAACGTACGATTGAAAACTCATACAAAATTCATGTTCATCAGTGATCCGTTCTCTATAAGAATTTTTCGAAGATAAATTTGGCATAAAATTAAACATTTTCAATAAAAAAAATGTTGTTGTAGATATCGATTGTAATACCAGCTTGAATTGGGTATGTCACATCCGCAATTTTCCCACACGTTTATTTTAAATTATCTAAAAGAGCCATCTAGGTAAAAATGAAGCTTTAAAAATATGGAATTAAAAATTGCCACTCATTTTCCATAGTTAATTATAGGGAATTTTTTTTATCGAAAATATTTAATTTCAGACCTAAAATTAAACTACCCAAATCCTCTTATGAAGTTAAATTTGTCATTCATTTCGCGTTGGTTTGTACTACCAGCGACACAGTGTGGAGTGCTAAGCAAACGTCAAAATTGTGAAAAGTTGACTAGCCAAGGACACATCCTTATCAAAACAAAATATTTCAGATAATAAAATTACAAGTAATAAGATATTATCCGGGGAGGTTATTACACGCGAAATAAACCGACAAATCTGACATCGTCAAAAGGAAAATTGAGTTTGTCAAAAGGAACGTGAATTTGTCAAAAAAAAATTCTTTAGAAAAATCCGACCATTTTAAGAAAAAAAAACGTTTTGGAAATTACTTAGTTTTTGTAAAAAAAAACTGTTAGAATTATAATTTGTGGAAAAAAGGTGATGGGGTGTAAAATATAAGAATGGCCCTAGGGACTTAATATCCAATCAGCATTACACAAAATATAACGAATCTTCGTCAAAAAAAATATAACGCCAAGTTTTTCAACCAAACATCATGCCAGTTTAATGTCTCTCCGTTTAACATCAGATTCCTATGACTAAAACAATACCAACTCATCGAATTTAACACAAATCTGTTAAAAAATCAAAATTGCACAATGATAATCTCTAAAATTAAGCGGGGACTACTCGATTCGGCTCTAAAATATCTACGCATTCAAAATCACTGATAAAAATCATGTACATACAAATTAAATAAATCTTCCTGTTTAAAATATATAAATTACACATCAATAAATGCAACATGGCAGAAATTACATAAATAAATTTAAACAGCCAATGTGACGCAACAAGGAGGGAATGTGTGCTGGGTTCAATGGGGGAGTTGGTGAAACCGAAAATTTAGACGTTCGAGGGGCAAACTACATAGCCCGTTATCAACTTTAAACGGGCTAAACTGAAATTCCCAAAAATAGCATTTGATCTAGGAGCCTGAAACATTTTGCAATATTTCAAAGGCAAATATGAAAAATATCAAATGGTTATTTACACGAATGTACTCTATCAAAAATTAGCCAAGAAGCATATTTAGGTGTCCGATGAAATATCTCTTTGTGACCTTAAGATTAAACAAGAGTTCAAATGTCAAAGAGGAATGAGATGCTCGATACGCTATACTGCTCTAATGGTCATTTAAAAGATGGTATTTGTACAAGTCGTGCTGGAAGAAATATTGAAAGGTCCAGTAACCATTGAGACTTGAAAAGCTGCAAGTTAAATATAGACTTATAAAAATCGTTGGATGGCAAGGGCCATTAATAATGACTAAATAATACCGCAAAAAACGCATTTTTTGCACTGCCATAAGGTATGTTGACAGAAAGAAAGGTTGTGTCAAGAGCGCCTGCTACACTGGACATTCTGAATTTTATGAAATTAAACCAGCAATTTGCGACTTGCTGAGCGTGCACGTTCTCAATTCCATGTTTCTTTAACATCCCATATGAGTGGTTCTGCAACAATTTCTCCCAGATTGTTAATTTGCAAAGAACTGGCATCAAAACAGTAAGCAAGCACATCCAAAATGCTTAATAAAGATACATAAACACACAGAATACCAAATTTTCTTAAACGATCTGTATTTTGGTTTAGTTTGTAACAGAATTTGATACAATATCCAAGCTTACTAACAATCTGAAAAAACAATTGCAGACCCACTCAAACAGAACGTTGCAAAATCTTCAAGAAATTAGAGCAAGTGCACACACTGGTCAACATATTGCCCACCGATTCACAGAGGATTACTTTCTTTCAACCCTTAGAAATGATCAACGCATAATTGCGCAGTTACCAATCTATCTTAATAAAGACAAGCACTTAGCATTGAAAATAAAAATCTCTTCGATAGTACAAAGAGAGGTTTATGGGAAAAAGTGCATGCATAATTAGTTAGTATTTTCATACGAAATTGTCAGACATTCATGTTAACATTGTGTAGCACTGAAAATTGGTGAAAATTCATAGAAAAATGCTTTCAATTGTGACTACACTTTTTTGGGAGAGATTTAAGTTATTGAAAATTCAAGAATTGCATCTTTTCCAGGTCAGCAGGCACGTTATGCACATTGCATATTTATTGGGCAAATCCAAATTTCGCCATCTTAAATTGTCATTTCATTTGACAAAAAAATTGCAAGGTATTGTTGAGAAGAAATACGCGTGATATATCGTATACAGAATCTGAAGGCAGGAATATAAGGAGTGAAGGGGAGGAATTCAGACCTACATTAACCATACGTTCAAAAACTATACCGAATCATTAACAACCTTTATAAGATAGAAAAATTGACGTTTAATAATAACTCCCTGGATATTAGGAGATAAGCACACGGAGCACTTGACGATCAGACAAGAACCAAAAGTATTTTCAGATAACAAAAAAATTAATTCAGTTACATTATGTCTCTCTGTAGAACACAAATTCATTAAAAATGAATCCATTTCAATGAAATGATACTCATTAATTTTGAATGTATCAAGTTTCAAGAATTTTATTATGAGATATATCAAACAATTATTGTTAATAATTGTTTTCTCGCAAAACAGTTAAACAAATCTGCGAGCGGTTTAACAACGTATTTTGATTATCCGGAAACAGTTTTGTATCTTGAATAATCAGCAGTAGTCATTATAGAAATACTGTAAATCAACAGTAGCTTGGATATATACCCAACCCGTAAAAAAATAGAGAAAAATTTTGTCGTTAAAATTTCGTTTTCACTACTGCAATTTTCATACGGAAGCTAAATGATAAAAGCCACCAAATAGCAAACTCCCTATTCATAATTGTGCTTACGTCAGCTAGAATTCTAGATATGGTTGTATAATACTAGGATGTACATTTGCAGTACAAGGTTGACATTTTCGTCCATACCAATCATATTCTTGGTGCTAAATGCCTATTTTGAGCACTTTGATTACCCATATTAATAAATTTAATCAAAGTAATAGAATATTTGTAAATGGGCAGCTTTATACATCGATTTCCAGTCTTAAACACTATGTTTTACCTAATACAAGGAAATAATTATTTTTGCACATCAAGGTACAGTTTAAAACCTAGTATTAAAATATTTAACATTTGGATACCTCATAGTCGCTACGACAAAAACTTCTAACAGAAGCACGGGTTTTCTTCCATGTAAATAATGGAAATAAAAAGTATGCCGAACCCTCATAAACGAAGGGAATGGCAATTTTACCGATAGCTAAAGGAAGGAGGGAAAATAGAGCATTGGGAAAGGAATGAGTAGACTGCAGTGGTGCTAATTTGCTAAATGCAAATAAGCATTGCAAAAAGCTGCATTTCTCTCTAAGGCTAAGACGAATGTTCTTCTTCATAAATAAAAGTATATCATAACATTTTGTACAGATTATATTATTGCTACGCTCTAGTTGCATGAGCCACAAACTAGCTGTATGGTATGCTATCACCCCCTTTGTATAAAACTAATTACATTATGACTCACCCACGTCACTTGTCATCAGAAACATTTAACTGGCATCCCAATCATTGTGGCATTTATACTGAAGTGAATCTGATGCATCCCAAGACAATGGAGATAATTCCAGCTGTTCTCAGTCTGGTTCTAAATGAAAGTGAATGCACATCGAGGACGAGAAGGGGTTAAGCCCAAAGAGGGACAGCGGCACATCCACCACCAGGGTGGCTTCTTCACCGCCGCAAGGTCCCTTCGAATGTCGTACTGATACCCCATGCAACCGCCATTCGGCACATTCCAATATTATGTCCATGCACTGTCATAAGTCTGGAAAGCGGTTGGGATCTTCTTTGAAATCTGCAGGGATTTGAAACTTGGATGCATCGACGTTAGGTGTGAATTTGAATTCCTGGAATGTGATTTTCGCAGTAACCGTAGGCAAAATTGGGATGTCTGAAGAGGAAAAACAATTTTGATGATTTTACATGCCTTCGTGCTGTTTAATTAAAACCGCCTTAAAACTAGTATTTTCATTAAATTTTAGATTCTCCTATCAGTTTTTTTAAAAAAAAATTTGATGAGAAAAAGCGTCATGAAACAATTTTTGTAATGTGAACGTCACTTTTTTGCACATTTGACATTGAATTTTTACCAGATTAATTAGTTCGTTTTTATAAACGTTTGAAAAATTTTGTACAAAAACGAGTGTACTAATGGTGAAATCTTTCTGGACACAGGGGTGAATAAAATGTGCAGTTATAATAAGCCATAAACAAGAGATCAAACAACTTTTTATAAATATGGGAATTTGCATAATCTTGAATGTATGTTATGAAAAAAGTTATATAGTTGTTTTTCAAATATGTTATTTGTCAAAGTTCCTTATTAAGTAAATCCAATTGGTTGCTATTCATATTTTAAAGTATGAAATAAATATATCAAATTTATGCACTTGCATCTGATCTAAAGGTTAAATGAAATTGTTTAGAAAAAAGCATTGTGTTAGAATTTGCAGAATTTTTTTGGTAAAACTTAAATCCATTACTGTGACACAACAGCAGCATACAGTCCATGATTAAGCTGAGAGCGAAACTCATCAAACAACCAAATTCGAAATAAAGTTATTTGTTCTGAAACTTAAATGTTAGTTTTGCTCTTTTATATATGATTACTCCAAGAACACAAACCTATTTTGACTGGAAATCCAGGAGGCAATTTCATCTTTACAAACTCCCGTAGTTTATTTAAATGCTTAAACGGGGTTGTGAGTTCCAGCAGATTGAGCAAACTGAGAAATACAGTAATTCACATCATCAAACCAGAATTTTCTTAATCATTCAAGTTAAAAATAAACAAATAAACATGGCAGCTTACAGTTCAAGCTTTACGGGAAATTCTTGACTCTGAAAATCACGAAAAGAATAGTCTACATAGATTCAATAAAAGATGCTGTAATTTTGATCTAAATACCATAACTTACCATTGCCACCGTGGCTTTAAACGATTTCGATGTGCTTTTATGATTTATAGGCCGCCCTAGATGTGGCGGATTCCCAGGTGGAGAATTTATATAGTTTTCCCAGCTAACCCCAGGATTTTTAGGAGGTGGTAAAGAATGCCTTCTTTGGATCTTAATTTGCAAACAAACACTAATGTTAATCATATATATATATTGGGTAGTACTCTACAAAGCTATCATTTGGGAAACTGAACTTACATCAGTTTGAGCATCTAAGTTCAGGGTGGCACCTTTTGTAAAAGTTTCCATGAAAGCTTTATTTTTTTGCAAATCCTCGTCCGTTAAATGCTCTCTTCTAGATATGTAAAACATGCGAACATTTTCATTACGAAGAATGCTTTTGAGTAATGTTTAGTAAATCTTTGAATGCCAGTCAACATGGTTACCGCTTTCTTGATTCCAAATTCATCCCATTGATGATATAGAAATCTGACTGAAAATTCCCTACAACTTCCTAAAAGAGCATAAAAATAAAGAAAAACTGGTTTTAAAAAACTACAATGAACAATACGATGAGGTTAATTTTTTTAAAAGTTTTTTTGGCCAGTTATGATCATACGTGTACCCAAATATAGTTAAATAATGTATTGTATTGTATTCTATTCTTTACCCTGCAGTTGGTACGTAGTGCCATTTGGCAGGAGGGGGGGGGGGGAGGAGTCATTATGCAAATTAAGCAGTCTGGTCTCATGATGGACCAAACATTACAATTTAATAACTTATATTTTCCCGTATCTGGGACCTTCACGAGGAGGATAGGATGGAAAAGGAAGACGGTCATGGCCGATTTAATTTAGGAACTATCCCAGCATTCGCCTGGAGGGATTGTGGGAAACCATGAAAAACCACAATCGAGGATTGCCGACACAGGACTCGAACCAGCATCTACCGAATGCGAGGCAAGAATGTTGACCACTCAGCCACCTTGCTATATGTATATAGATTATAAAAATTTGTCTTATAGCAAACAAAGCCAGTTCTGGTCATAAGAGTGTACAGAACATGAAAGAAACACTGGTGAAAAATCTTAAATGGAAGACTCAAAGAATTACCCCTAAGCTGAAAATTTCAGTTACAGCACATTACTTACATTAATGTGCAACACTGCTAGCAAATAAACAATTAAACCAGAACAAGAACAATGTTCTTATTACCGATTTGTCTTCACGAAACAACCATCCACTCTGGGCCCTGTGAAATGTGATGGGCTTTGTAGACATCCTTGTGGCCACAATGTCACTGCTCATTAGAAGATCTACTTCATCTTCAATTTCTGCATCTGTTTCCTGGGGTAACATGACATCCAGTCGCTTTAAGAAATCCTCCTCTTTTTTCCCAATATTATTATTTATTAACATCACTTACCATGTGTCGTGCTCTCTGATAAACATGAAGATTATTGTCAAGCACGACTAAAGAATCCGATGGGTCCTTTTCTCCATTGAAAATAAAACATATATCCCCTCTCTCCCATTTATTATCATTGAAATCAACCAAGGTTGTGTCGACTCTATAAGGAAACATTCACATTTTTGTTTCAATACTTTAGCGATAGGTTTGGAACCTATTCAAGAATCCAAACAAGATACATCAAGAGAAAAACGAAAACTATTACCTAATAGATGAACCTCTCTTGGTTAATTTGCAGATGTCAGAAGGGAGCAGGCGTGAGACTAGAGGTACTTAGGAACAAAAAAACATTTTAATTGTTAATGCTTTTTGAAAAACGGTAAAAATTCCTTAAAGATAATACAGCAGGAATCATGCTGTTAGCCCTACTCCAACTTTGGAAATCCCATTTTAATTCCATGTAGAAATCTTCCATTTCTTTTAGCGTTTTTGCCAACTTGGGCCTGCGATCTTTCATAGCATCTCTTGACTGTTGTTTAAGTTTCCTCAGCAGCTCAGTTACTATTAAATGAAATTAATCAGTATGTTAAAAAATCAATCAATCATGATTTCTGAAAAATGGACTAAAGCCAAAATTGCTTACTAATTTTTCTATCTCCATAGCTAATAGCTTCAGCTAGTGGAGTCCAACCCTGGGAGTTTTTCACTTTGACAGGTGCATCACTTCGTAATAAGAGATGGACACATTCATGGTGCCCAAGCATAACAGCTAAATGCAGTGGAGTATTTCCTAAAACGATTAAAATCACCCATTAAAAATATTTCATGCCCAAAATAAAATACAAAATGTCACTTTGCAAGTAACTGATAGCAATGCAATCAGTGTTGCATAACAACCAATGGATGACAGATATTTGAATCTACTAGATGATTATAATTTGATAATACAGTATATTTTTAGAAATGACTATTCACACTAACAGTTTTCCAAAACGTTTAGAATGGCGTAAATTGCCGATATAAACGATTTTTCATAAGATACTTGTCGACAAATAGTGAGAAATGTATAACTCAAGACCTAGAAGACAATAACAGTAATTTCATACATAGCATAAATGTTGTTAACATTTGTGTACCATATCTGGAACAGAATTTCAAGTATATCAGACCTGGATCCCCATACTTTTCATCAAAAACAAGAAATCTAATAATTCCTTTATTTCAAATAAGTATTGCACCCTTGTGTCAAACGCTATTGGATATAGGATAGTGGAGAAGAGCTGAAAAGGCATGATTTCCATGACATTAATATATCAACAAATCTAGCGAGATTTGAATTATATTGTAATAAATGCATTCCGATTAGTACAATTTTGGCGAAGATGGTTCTGTCAAATTTTAAAGCGGTAAATGGCTGACTGCAACTTCCACAGCCTAATTTCTAATCACAGACATTTTCTTATTTTTATTATTAAAATGCATTTATAATATTTTATTGCAAATGAAATCAGTTATATATATATATATATATAATTTATTAACTATTGCTTAGATTTTGACACAATCTAGAAATAATTCAAAAATATTCTAGAATGTAATATTTTGCAAATGATAATAGTAAATTAGACAAAATAGATAAGTTTGTTCCATGGTTCCTCAAGTGGTTGGGTGGGATGAATTTATTAAGGCGAGACTTGGGTTATTTCCGCAACCAATGTTTTATTATGCTCTACGTTTCGGCCGACGTATAGCGTAATAAAACATTGGTTGCGGAAATAACACAAGTCTCGCCTTAATAAAATAGATAGAGGACATTTTATTATAAGATTAGTTTTTCTATTGCAATCTAACCTTAAAAAATACATGATCACAATTATAGACAAAAACAAGTTATGGTAGTGTGGCGTACAATGACATTACTGCGGAATATTATTAATATCTTGTACATGCACAGCAAAATATCTCATCTACATTTTGTGTCAATTTTTGGGAAATATATTTTTGCATTGTATTTTGTCTGTTTTACAAGTTTTTTTGTAGTAAATTCCAGAGTCAAGTCATTTCCCGTGATAGTAGCAATACCTGATATGACATATATCAACAACGATGCATTATACCTATAATAACACCGTAAATCTCCTGCTATATAAGGTGCAGTCATTAACAGCTAGGCTTCCTGGTAAGAATTCTACTCAGACAACCTGGTAAACTTCTATAAAGTACAGTAATAGTAATTATCAACAAAAAAAAACCTTGCATAATAACTCAATTGCTCTTAATTTGTTGCAACAAGCGTAAATGAATAATCCAGCGTTCGCAGATCAAGGTTAATTTCGAGCTTTATATGGTTCAAGCATAAAATCTGTTTTATAAAAAGATTAGATAACACTTCTATTCAATGTATTATCTAACCACCCTTGTTGCTGAAATAACCGTGAATCGAGATTGCTAATGTTATCAAGTAGCTGACATGTATTAAAATGGACGGGTGACACATGACAACCGGGTTAAATATTCAACACAACCCTACCCTTAATTTCATTGCCATCGTAATATTCAAAACCTTTTTTTCATAATTACTAATGTATTATATCTTTGTCCCAAACTCAAAAGCAAAATACTCAACATGACCTAAACTCAACAAAAATAACAGCCCACTTGCAACACAAATATGACAAAAAGAGTAGAATGAGGACACTTTAAATACATTTAGGAAAGATATTTACCATGTATGTCCTTTTGCCCAAGATCCACGGAACGGCCATCTATGTATTCTTTCAATTTGCTGTTATTTCCCTTGAAAACAGTTTCGTGAAGTTGATAACGAGCCGGAGCATTTTTAACCCCGTCCGCCATAACGAAATTCTTCAGGGAATCTGAACACAAAACAGATTTTATCAGATAATGGAAGGTGCCATCTTGAAACTCTTCAGTTAGAAACACATAGAAAAGGAGAACGTATTTTTCTCAACTTTAACCTCCCGTGATTCTATGACTCATTGAACTGGCTCAAAATAACGTTACATTTATGAACTTCTATATGAATTTACCTTGTTACTTTCAAATTGGCATCTCTTTTTTTAAAGCTTATACAACAATATAAACGAATCTTTTCGTTATTACCATAGCTTGTTCGAGCTTCTAATACAATGCTACTCCAATTCCGTTGATTTAATTAATTATTTAAAATATCTCGCAGTTAACTGAAATCACAAGAGTAAAATGTACGCAAAATATCTTTCATATTTTGCCTACTAGACACAATAGTACACCTGAGGAAACGATCAATATGTGCCTCAACATGGCCGCTTCCTAAACAAGCAGAAGTTTCGAGTTCGATCAATCCCTTGATTTTCGCTACAATTGATGTAATCCTTAAAATAATTCGTCTAGTTTTTCTACGTACGAGTCATTCACCTTTACACTCTAGTATATAACTGTTCAAACTCCCATCAAGCGTGTATACTTTCATATGGTGCATGATCGACCATGGGCATCAGCTGCTATCGATGGGGTAAAGGAAGAGGTGTGCTACACCAGCTGGATTTCAGTGTTGATATTCGGAGACACGATCAATAAAGACTGGTAGTTATTAACGCAGGCTTGACTATCACTTCTGTAAACGTTTAATGAACATTGGTGTACACGTACGTTTTAACTAGAGGAATATTACCGGCGGGCCAGTAGGCCGGATATACATGTACGTTCTAATTACTTATCAAGATGGACATATTCGTGTGGCAAATTGTGTTCGTGGTATCCATTTTTTTAGCAGTAATTATCTGCTGCTTAATCCCGATATTAATTCTACGCAAGACTCGCGCCGCAGATGCTGGCTACATGTGCCTCCGCTTGTTAAGTTGGTGCAACTGCCTTACTGGAGGGCTCTTCCTGGCCTTGTGCTTTTTGGGATTGCTGCCCAATGTACAAGAACAGACAACCGCTGTCCTAAATGGCCTTAACCTGCACACGAGCTTTCCATTAGCCGAATGCATAGTCTTGATGGGATTCTTTATTGTACTGACGATTGACCAAGCAAGCCGAAGCTTTGAAAAACCCAAGAAACCAACGAGAAAAGAGTTTGAGATGGACTCATTTAGAGGAGAAGAGTATGATATTGTGGGAGATATGGATGAAGATGCCCAGCGCACCTTACTGTTCGATGATGATGATGAAATCTCCAACCACTCTATGAATTTAGACGGAAAACAATACAGCGATGCCGCGGAAGATTTAATCAGTGGTCGATCAGTGGGCAACAATGTGATGTCTGGCGACCCAAAGACCGTACCAATCGAACCCCATGTCAAAGCCGTGCACTTTGGACAAAGCGGTGGCCACCATTCGCATGACCAGGTGCTCAGTCTTATCGAGACTGCCCCACGTGGATTGCATTTTCTTGTGCTTTTGTTTGCATTGAGTATGCACGCCCTTTTTGAGGGAATCGTTTTGGGGTTACAGAAGGATGTTCCTAAAGCAGTGCATCTGTTCACTGCCATCATCTTGCATGAAGCCGTGGTGGCAGCAACATTGGGCTTCAACATTGCCAAGGCAAAACACTCCATCTGGACAGCAGTGCGCTACAGCCTTCTCTTTAGCATTACCATCCCTGTGGGTATTGGCATCGGGATGGGAATTGGACAGACTCCAGGAGTTGTGGGACACATCATATCTGGTAGCCTTCAAGGAATTGCTGCTGGGATCTTCTTACACATAACTTTCATGCAATTGTTGCCCGATGAATTTGCCAACGGCAAAGATGGCCTTGTTAAAACACTTTTTCTGTTTATCGGTTTTTTGTTGTTAATGACTCTAAATTTAGCCATGGGAGTCAAACATTAGTATTCCTAAAATGTATGCATAAGACTAACCTAAAATAATGCAACATAGCATGGTTGCTTGTGAAATGAATCCAGCTCAAATGCCTGGCTTTATCCATACAATGCTAAATCTTTGTTTGGAAATTGATAAACATTTCATTTATGGACGAACTTGTGTAAATGATGAGTTGCACATCACTAGGGAGCCTATTATTTTTGCCCATCCTTAGGAGCATTTCATACATTTAAAAAGAATAACACGAATACCAATGTTGGCATTCCATTGGTCACATATCTCAAGCAATGCCAGTAAAAATTACATTTTGATGGGGCAAATTTGAACATATCTAGGTTAACATGCCCATACACTGTACATCCCATTCAAGGCACCATAATGTTTAATACATATTAGCTGTGGAATCTTCATAGATACTAATACACTGGATGTAAATATTTTGAACCTTTTGCCCAGAAAAGTTTGGTCTTTTATAATGATGTAGTGGTAGGCTTTATTTTTCTGTCATGTTATGTCCAATAAAAAATGTTAAGTAAGTCTTAGATATACAGTATATAGCACCATGGTATATTGTAATAAAATCACAGATATATTTACAGCAAGAATGTTTACGATCACCTGTATATACATTAAACTAGAATTTATATTGTCAGAAGTGCACATTTCATTACACTAGTTTAGCAAAAAAAACATTTATTTGTATAAAAAATTGTGTAAAATAAATACAGGATGTACATTTTAGATGTCCAGTGATTGTGGATTAGGCATTCACAAGTTCTTTGCAATTACTAATTAATACTAACGTGTCTGCAGATTTGGAAAACTTGTCATGCACTGCCCAGCAATGAACCCTTGCTAGCAACATCCAAAGATTCAATTACGTTTGAGCTAAATTCAAAGCTCCATATTGTCAGAATGATGCCAACCTGATATAAATAAAAATATTTTCAATGGATAAACAATAACCATGGTTTTGATTTCCTCTACAGATGTTGCCATTGTTGTTTAGTGGGATTTAGTTCATTGAAAGGTCTTAAAACCATTGGAATAAGGGGGGGAATCATAAGAAGCTAGCAAGAATTAAAGGGGGAAAAGCATTTCTTGAACTTGAGGAAAGGGGGGGGGGGGGGCATTAGCATTAAATAAGGT
>JAQGAO010002311.1:0-20152 GCA_034697705.1 Ommatoiulus sabulosus | reverse complement strand
GAGGCAGCGTCTACTTCTTATTAGGAGGTTTTTTTCAGGGTCGCCTAAAAATACACACTTTATGAAATTATATAACCAAATTAGCATACACTTGGCAAAAAAAGTATGTGAACACTATAATATTTCTTGTTCACAAGTAAATAAAATGTAGTACATTTGAAAAAGCACATGTGTTACATTTATTGCAGGAAAACATTTAAAAAAAAATGAGTATTTCAATGCACAATATCTGGACAATGTCAATGAGTTTGCCAAACATTTAGAAAGATCTTTTTAAGTTTTTCAGAGCAATTCCAACAACTTGTCGTTTTACCCTCCCAGATAGTTTACATGGATTGCTTGTTCTGAGTTTGACTTTTCCCGTTTTTTCTTTGTTTTTTGAGATTTTATATACTGCCATACATGATATTTTCAATTCATTTGCCACCTCTCGATATTAAATTTCCACTAAAATTAACTTGAAAATCTATTTTCTCATTGCGAGCCAGAATTCATTTAGTTTATGCCATTATGAACTAAATTTTCTGCAGAACTTACCAATGTGATGATAAACTAGTTAGTCTTTATACGCAGAAGTTAAATCATCATAATTTATTGGGTAGAGAATAACCAAATAACCAGAAATTGGCAAATTCCAACAGTATAGGAGAGTGTTTCCATAATTTGTTTGCCATAGAATTTTCGTTTTTATTCATTCAAAATTAACTTATTTATTTTTTAAAAAAATTAGCCAATGCCCCCTGCCAAATGGTACTAGGTACTGACTGCAGGGTAAAAAATTGAATTAAATTGAATTGAAAAACTTCTGGTTGTTGTTACATAATCCATGTACTGTAAATGGTATTATAAATGTACTTTGAAAGATCTCCACTATTTATTATTCTCGAAAACAGCAATATTCATAGTTTCCATTCTTTTTTGGCAAGTGTAGGTATTTCTGCAAAATATAAGCAGACTATAATTTTACATTGTAAATGACGTAGCCTTTAACAACGGTCACACTGAAGGCCTACATCAATTTAAAGCCCTCCTTTAACGATAAATTGTAGCCTACGTTAAACAATTAACGTTTGTCGTTACTCGTGCTAGATGCACTGAATCTCTCTATTGGCAGGTATAAAAACGTGATATCACACTGACAGCATTTCTGGATGGCCCCCTTGCCCAAAATTGGACTGTTATACATGAGGACGTCCTTTATGAATGGCCCCTAACGTCCATAAACTGACCGACGGTTTAAAACAGTACTCCGCACATGCGCATAAGTGCGGTCACGTGACTTTAAGGTAATTGTATCTGTTATGGGAGCCTTGCTAAAGGTCCCTACGTGTGTACATGGTCATATATACCGTGTTTTTACTAATAAGGCATCTTATTTATTTTTCAAAATTGTTCTTTGGACTAACGGGGATCGATCCTACAACCTACTGGCTATTGTGACTTAATACTTCTACGAGTTTAGGGCCCAATTTCCGACTACAAATTTGCAAACATTTTCCACGTTTTTCGTGTACAAACTTTCAAAATTCTCTAGGTTTTCCGAACGTATATATTTTCCACATATTCTGAGGACAAAATTGCGAAATTTCCGCCTTTTTCCGAGCAAATTTTTTTTCCGAATACAAAATTTTCATGCAATTTTTTTATATTTAAAAAAACAATTTCTACGTTAATTTTCAAAATTGTCGTTAGTAAATTTTAAAAAAAAAACCATTTCCCAGTGTCAATTTTGGAAAATGAGAATTTTTGATGTTGTCATTGGTCAGGGAAATTTTTTTAAAACCTAGAAAAGTCAGGGAAGTTGAAAATGAAATTTCTGGGGGATTAACCATGATCTATTTTTAGTGAATGAACTCGAAAAACTGTGAACCTCCTTTTCCACTTTGAACGGGCCTTCTGGCCAATGGTCAGTATTGGTCACTCCTCGCTCGGACATTTTGGTCAGCAGCCATTATTACGGGCATTGAATTATTTTACTGACCGTTTCAAAACTGCGGACATCTTCAAATATTTCGATTTAAGGTAAGCTAAATGTTCATAGAATGATTATTCGTTAAAAGTTTGACCAAATTATCTTTGAATTTCTGGATTTCTCGATGAATGTCAACGCACAAAAAACGAGCAAATGCTTCGTTTCCGAACGAAGCATTTGCTGGAATTTTGTACGCTGAAATTCTTAGAGAAATTCTTAACTTTCGAGAATTTTTTTATGGCAAATCTTAAAACAGTATACTACGTACATCTATATTTTTAATTAAAAGAAAATGTGTTTTTTATAGAAAACTCCGTTGTGTTTTTGTAAAACTAATATTAGTGGCTTTTGTATAGAAATATGTTTTATGGAAAATAACACTCTTTTTTTGAAAAAACGTAATTTATTCTTTATGTTGTTCGTCGTGAAACTTTTCCTGAAAACATGGAACGTGTTGTAGAAAAAGTTTCAAGTTTTACTCAAAAATAGTGACGTTTATTTTATAAAATACAATTATACAGTGTTCAACAAAAATGACGGAACGCCAGTAGGATTTCAGTAATTGGAAAAATAAACAATTTTTAAACATGTTTGTTAATAATAACATTTAACTCGAATATACGTCGATAATTAAGTAAACAATTGGCATAAATTATTTATTTTCTTTACCACAATAAGGGAAACTAAAAAAGCCCTCTTTAAAGCGCGACTTAAGAGATATGAAACTGTGGAGAGATAAGAAAGAGTAAGAAACAAGAAACAAGAAAAGAAACAAAGAAAGAGATAAGAAACTGTATCCACATAAATTCAGGAATTCAGTTGTATTCACGAGTGAAAAACTCGCAGCTAAAAACACTTTTTATGCTCATAAGATTGACTAATTTCTGTAGGGTGATATTTAATCCGTCTGGCCTAAATGTCCCAACGAGGAACTTGCTGTCCGACCAACACTGACCATTGGCCAGAAGGCACATTCAAAGTGCGGAAGGAGATCCAACTTTTTAGTTTTTTTCACTAAAAATAGATAAAAAATGAAGTCCATTGTTCGCGGTCGAGTTTCTAATGGCGAATTCGACTGGGCACACCGGTGTGCACCGGGTGCACGTTTCTGCACCCGTTCCGTTCGGCTCGGAAATGGTGCATACTTCACTGAATTGGGTGCACCCTACGTTCCCTATTCGACTGGATACACCTCGTGCACCAGGTGTGCACCGCATCCACCATCAAGGGAGCTGGTGACACGTGATCCATTTGCACCCGCACCTGAAGTGGACAACACGGGTGTGCCCAGCCGAATCCGCTATAACTAAGTTGGAAATTGGAGAGGCTCTACAGCAATAACCATTAAAAATCTAAACTTAGTGTACGTAAATTTAACTTAAAAGCAGGAATTAATAGTATGCTATCGATGAATTAATTTATTAACCTTGCAGCATAACGTATCCACCAAAGACTTTATCAGGATCAAAATTCAAACAAAACATAACACGTTACTTTTTTTAAAAAAGCTAAACTCTCATTAATCATGTCTTTCTATAATATCAACTTAATAATATTAAACACTGTAGATTAGAGCGATATACAGTGTAAAAAATTACGAATAAAATTTTGTATTGCTGGTTTTTTATATTATAGTCATCTGGTAATTAATTTCGGAGTGATTTTACATATGCATGTAAAAGCTTCGAAATTTTCCACATACTACAATAAATACACTTGCTTCTAGAATAAGTGACATACGTACTGTATTAGCTAAATTATGCTATTTAAGTGTCGACTTTGTTCATGACATTAAATGAATGTTATCAAAAAAAAAATTTGGCAAAATCATTTACCAAAATCAAAACTGTTTTAACCCTACGTGCATATATACATGTAGGAATTGCAATCTTAATTTTAGTTTAAAACCGGTTTAATTTGGTTCCTTAGCAAGGGAAAACTATAATCCTCACTAAAAAATTGTAAATTTGCATATGAAAATAACATAAGAAACATGAAAAACGTTCTTCTTGTAGTGTTTCTTATGATTTTATGCAATTCTCATTGCATGTTGTTAAGGAAAAAATCTCCTGTGAATGTAATGCAATTGTAGGTATTAATAACGTTATGCAAAATCTCCTGACCTATACTAGTACGACGAACAACAATTCAAAAGTACTTTTTAAAGCAATTGAGCAGCTCCAAAGTAATATTAGGGGTGCTCAGACAAAGGTTTCACTAATGGCACTTTTGATAGTTGTGAAGTCGCGTATAATTGACACGCTAATTGGCTTAAACTCACTCAAGGTTATCGCTGTCATTAAACCAATGAGTGCATTCCTTTCGCACACTACGAAACTTCCCGACTACCAAAAGTGTTAGTCGTAAAGCTGCTGTCTGAGCACCCCTATAATAAAAATCTGCTTTCGCGAGCTCGTAAGCAATAGGTAAGGAAAATCCATTACACAACCCTCACTTTACAGTTTTCATTGCGATTTCTCACATTCCCTCTTTTTAGATTTAATCATTTGTAACAGCTTCACGTTCCTTATAGCAAGGGAAAGTTGGCATACATGTACATGTAGATGAGAACGAACATATCCTTGATACGTTCCCACTTAAAAGGCTTGAATATCGTCGCGTGTATAATGTGCTCAGCTTATTAACAACAAACCAGTGAGAAATATCAAGGGGCCCGTAGAGTGCTCTACAGTCATATAAAACGTACGAAACGACCACACCGAGCGACAATTTCATTGTTGGAAGAAATCAATAATTTTTCATTTGAATTTAACATCTTTCTCAACAACTTTATAGCTTCAAAAATTAAGCATCACGTGTAATTGCAGGAAGTAAACTTCTTGAATAGGGTAATAACTCGGAGAAATTGCATTCTAGTGATTCTCAGATAGACCGTTATTGGCTCTCTGGAAAGTCCTTGAGGAGCCTGCCACTGCAGCATTATTATTATCATTATTACGTTTGTGTAGGTGCTCGCTGAAAAAGCATATAAGGACTAATCATTACGTAACCTTGATTCGAAAGAAAGAAAGGATTTCTTTGAGAAAAACGCACTAGGTAAAATCCAATTAGCCTCGTTCGAAAACAACAACAAAAAACAAAGCATGGATGTTATTATCAATGGGATATTAAAAGTGAAATCATTTGAAAATCGAGTGCATCATCTTCACCTTAATGGGAAAATTGGAGGATGAAATCATTTTCACACAATGTCAATGCAAAATCTGCTACGAGACAATGAAATGGATGCCTCTGGCAGATATTATGCGCAATTATAGTTGAGAACAATGGAATTCAAAACAATTATTATCTCACGTAATTCACTTAAAAAGATGATCCGAAATTCAATTCGTTTTGTTTCATTCTGACATGCAAAATAACCTAGTTATAATTAATCTTTTTGAACCATGAAACATCAATTTCATCTTATTTATTTCATTTTTAATACTTTGATATTGTTATATTATAGACGAGATGATGACCAAGGGGTCCAAGAAGATGAAGTCTTAGTTCAGCAAAGACAATTCAACGAGAAACGATGTATCCGATGCTATGTCCATTTCACCGTTTTAAAGGAAAAAATAACGTGTGAAAAATGTAACTTTTTCATTTGCAAGAAGTGTGCCACTCGAGAGTCCGATAAAAAGTCTTGGATATGCAAATTTTGTTCCAGTCGAGAGTAAGCTTAAATCAATCAGGCTACAATTCTTTACGATTTATGACTCCAACGCAATTTCAAATTTTCAGACTGAGATTATGTAATATTTTTAAAAGCCCCTCCTTCAAGCAGATAATTTCAAACTGCAACACTTACATGGCCTGGGTTATTCAACATTGGAAGGAATGCATTTTAACTACATGTACTGTGTTGTAAACCCCAACATTCAATATCCTTATTAAACATTTGCATACAAGCCCTTCCATACAAAAACATTATATATAAAATAATAATTAAACTTTTTAAAATAAATAATTTAAATAGTAAGTGTTAAACACATCAAAAATTCAACACATCATGTAACACGATTACAATGTACGTCCGTTTAAAAATAATGATTTGTGACCATTTTAAATTATTTGAGAATATGGTGCAGTTTTTACATCTTATTCTCTTAATTTTTTAGTCCTGGTGCACAGTTGAACAGCCAAAGAACAATAATTAAATACACTGAATTTTGGACGCAACATCCAAATTCTTGCGAATTAGTTTTTTTAATGTCATCACAGGTTTACATAACGATGTAATTTCGCAAATTTTTTGCCAATGGGGAAAATAAAAATGTAATTACATATTTAAACAGAGGATTCTTTTGACTAAGAATAATCAAAACGCACACAAAATCGGTGTAAAAACAAAAATTGGGTATTGAGCTAATTTACGTATAGAGTAGTCTATAATAGCATCTAAATTATTTGAAACCATTAAGTGGTACTCCCAAGAGCCAAATATATCCAATTTTCACCACAAAAAATATCTAATCATAAAATCTTAAATTGCATTAAAAGACTATTTTCTTTTCTAAGTTGAGTCAGAAATACTACGCTAGGTTTCATGTATACAAGTGTATAAACATTTAAATTTTTCATACAGATCATCACCATCGCCAGAATGGCTTCAAAGGAAATTATTGGAAAGATGCCGGGTTTTTGAAAGCGCAAGACGTGTGAGACACTTGCAGAAAGTCTTTGACCAATGTAAGTCACACAGACATGTGCATTATCTTGTATAATTTCAATTTTATTTAAATCGTAAACAAATGAATCATAAAGGGAACTAATACAGAATTACAACTGTAGTTAGTTCGAATATCATTTTTGTCTTAAAGTATAACTACTTGTAGTGCAATACAGTATGTGCTTTATTAAAAAAGGATAATCAGATTTGGTGAAGAAATAAGAATACACTGAATATTTTCTTATCAGTTTAATTAGTTGGCTCGTGCAAACCAGTTCTTAAACCTTAAGTTTCAATTACTGCATTTCAAAATATAAATTGTATCGAAAATGAGCAAGTTTTGTTGGGTATATTACAAACTGGGCATGATTCATTCAAAGTTTAAATTGCTGTAGGCAGACCAGGTTAATGCCCGAGTATTTGCCCGATATTTTAACATTTCCTGCAAAATAAAAATTGTATTTCGCTTGCATTATCTAAGGCCATTTTCTAAATTACAAAGCAATTTGTTCTCTCCAGACCTATATTATATGCAAATCACAAAATTTGGTACACACGGTATATTGTGCATGTTGGATTGATGTTCCGGTAGTGCTGAATATATTAGTTAAAACTGTGCAATGAATGTTTTTTTCTACTACATTTATTATAAACTCTATAAAACATTCAAATTTATTCCAAAATTTGTCGGCAAATCAGGACACAGGGAATATTTACGTTGTGTTTCAGTTTTGAACATAAAACTAAAAAGGTGTCTATTTTTTTTTTTTTTCATGAAACTGGTCATTTTAACAAAAAAAATAAGATTGTAAGATCGTTACTTTTATTTCGAATTAGTAGAAATTTAAAAGGAATTCCGTATTTTAAATTTGTACATTCAAATAAAATATACTGTATAAACTATATTTATCTTAAATAATATATGTATCAGATCTTAGGTAATTTCCACATTATGAAGACTTTGACGGACACTTTCTGTATATTTACCTCCTTGTATCGTGATTCTTCTGCAATAAATCATTTTGTTTTTAGAGAGATTTAATGTTTATTTTAAAAAATAACATTTTTTTTAATAACCTTGATAATTAAATTCCCTTTAAAATAAAAAAATTTAAGAAGACAGACGAATCATTCTACAAAGGGGTAGATGAATCTTGAGGTTTTATTCGATCCCTTAAAACGAAAGTGGTCATCAAAATGTGAGTTTTGTGGAAATTAGGCATAGTGCATCGCGTTAAATGTAATTACACCATTATTTTTCAATATAGTACAGAAAGTCCATCGTATTTCATTTCGATAGAAACTGACTTTAACTAACAGAAATATTTCTAGAACTGAAGTATTCACTAAGAGCAGAGTAACCACAAAAATACATTCTATACTGTACATGTGTAAATGGCAGCGTAAATTTGAAGCTTAATGTAATTAAATTTCAGATGACAGAGATAATGACTCTGGATATGATCCGTCCATGTCAGCAGCCTCTGAGGGTAATATTAAGTTGCTGGCATTTTCACTAATTAGAAAACAGGAATTTCCCTAGTGGCACAAAATTAACAAACTGGCTTTTAGACATACTAGGATCTGGTTTTGGGGAAGCAGCAATAGATCCCAGCGTGTTGGAGATTCACGAACATGTCGAATCCATTGTCGAGCAGATTATCAGAGATCCTATTGATAATACTACACTGGATCCACTTTGTCACAATCCAGAATGTAAGTGAATTTCAAGTTAATGAATGAATCCATACGAATGCAGTAGACAGTCAACTAAGCAGTTCATATATATATATGTTTTAGCTTCGGTGAACATGTTAGTGTCTATACTTTGTCAACGCAGAAAAAATGGCAAGGCACAGTTGATTTGAAAATCGTGATCATCAAGCATATTTTTACATTTTTCTTCATGTAAAACCTCTCCAATGTCTTGAAAACTATGAATTTTTTATTTATTGAAAAGATTATGCTATAACAGCTTAAATATCATTTTTATCTGATATGAAAGCGTTTTCTCTCTTACTGACGTGCCATGGCACAATGTACTTTCAATGGCATGGCGTTTCATATCGAACTTCCATAAACCATTGTTCAAAACTTCCTATATGAAATCAAGTTAACCAATACGGATAAAAAAAACTACAATATACCGGTATACGAGCATTGGCGTCATATGCACAATTCATTGCCCTCATAAATGCTTTTGTTAGTCACCATGCAGCAGTGGGCTAACATTACATTAGCTCATTTTAAGCTTTCGTATCTTCAAATTATCGATGTAATCTTCTAAAGCATCACATTTTCAGTACCATAGTGAATTACGAGAATCTGTTAATGAGATAGTTAATCTTGTTATTTGATAAGTTAGTGAAAGATCAAAGACATGCCCACATTGAAAGGAAATGCATTTCAAAATGCATTTGAAAGGCATTAATTTGTCTCAATCTAAATGCATTTTGAAATGCATTTATTTTCAATGTGGGACAATAACTCGGAATTTTAAGAAATGTTTGAAAATAATTGAGGGAATCTTAAATATTTGTTTCAAGCTGATACCTATGTTGAGAGCAATCTGCCAAAACGACATATGCCTCAGATGCACATTCTCCATTTTTTTTTCAAATGTAATATTGCAACTGATTATTTTATTCTGTTGCTTAAGATGAACGGATGATTGAGATTTACCATGGGAGGCTTCGTGATGCCCTTACCCAATTGATTCAATCCATCAGGTTGGCTACTAACAGTACGTAAAGTTAAAGTTTCAATTAAAGTTTAGTTGAGTTTTTTAGAGAAGTTTGAAATGTCATCCAAAATCACTTTCTAATTCTGTACGCAGATCAAGCACTGGCAGATGATCAAACGCCAACAGCATCTCACAGCATGCTTAAACATATCATAGATGAAGTCATTGAAGAAGCACTTGAGCTACCCTACCTAGGGGTGAGTAAATGGTTTCTTCATACGAAGTTATTTTTTTTTTAATTTTCAAATTGCATTAATAGAAATTTGGTGTACTGGTGCTGATAAACAAATATTTATACAGTAATCTAATTTAGAATATTAAAAAATTCATATTAGTACAACAACACAACACATTCCATTCTACTGTAATATAGGATTCCACTTCAATATCGCCAACAACGTCAATAAATCAACTCAAAGATGATGACGATGATTTGGAAAATCAAAGTTATGAAGAAATTTTATCAACTGTTATTCTCAATAAGGTAAAATAAAATAACGTATTTTGATTAAAATGAAAGATTGCCCAACGTCTCACCAGAATTCTACCATTAGGTAATTGAAATGTATCAAAAACAAAGATATCGCCAACGACAAACTCCAAACACATTAACTCAATTCGCCACTAATGGGCTTTACGAGGATAATAACAACATCAGAATGGAGAGTTCAACCTATTCTAACAAAGAAATTCAAACAGATTTGGAGACAGATGCTGAATCCGAATTCACAAAAAGTCCAAGAAAATCTGGTTTGGGGCGACTTCTTCAATGCTTGAAATTGTATGTTGCAAAATTATCAATTAGATTTTACCAAAAATATCCTTTTAGAAAATGGTCATCGGGTTATTCGTTCGAGTGCAACAATGGATTTCAGTGAGGACGAGTCGTGTAGTTTTGGAACAGAAAGTGCTGGTGAAGATTTTAGCTGGGCCCAGAATGCAGAAAGATCTCCTTCTCTGCAATATATGGTAAAATGCATTTGAACTACCCTAGGTCAATGTATTCAGGAAATTGTGTGGTCGGCTGTTAATCAATGTTAATGATAATTCATTATGGTATAGGTAGAAGAGCAAATTGAAGAAATAACAACGACATTTGAAGATCCCAATTTAGAAGATGCAAAAACTATGAAAAGAGTCAACAAACATAGTTGCGAAGCAATAAACGAAACATTACTTTCGCAGAAATGTGTAGCCAAACATTCCATCGTGCCTGACTTAAGTTACTATTGTTCCGGTTTGGAATTTACAGAGTCTCGTAGAGTGCCGTTCCCAGAGTATGGGATGGACTTTATTGATGGTGAAGAAAGTGACGAAAATGAGGAAAAGGCAGTCACAGAACTTTTACTTATCAGCGATCGTTGGGAGGACAATTGGTTGTTCAAGAAGAAAAAAAATGCTTCCGCATTCCGCAATATGGGCGATCTCTTTCTTGGAGAAGAACCTGTATCAATGCTAGTTCCCAATCCAATAGAAGAAGTGCAAGCTAAAATTGGAAACCGGTAATTTTTATTTTCAAGTCGTTTTTCAATCCCATATTCCGTATGCGAAGAGAAACAAATAAAATTTAGTAACTTTCTCTCTCTCTGTAATTTTCTCAAATTGCAGTGATGTGGACGAACTGTCTGATATGTCAGAAAAGCTATCCAATGGCTCGATGGAGTTGTACACGAGTGATTTGGAGTCAAGAGATGAGGAATGCATTGACTACAGGGAACAAAATACAGATATTCAAACTTCTGAGTCAAAAGTTCCTCAACTAACAATTTCTAATGAAGGCTTGTCATCAACGTACATTCAAAGGCAAGGTTATGGTGATGCGTCAGACTCACCACCTTTGATGAGGCAACTTGGAGAAAAAGAATCTGTTCCAACTGCTATGCAATGTACATCAAGTGGCAGAAGCAATATTCAAGAGCCCAAAGTCGAAAAGATAAGGCCAAAATCTCTCCAATTACAAATTCCTGTACCAAAGCCCAGAAAATCTAAGTCTTCCACCTGTTCCGAACGGGAACAGCCCATGGCAGAGAAACGAGCGCCACGATTTGTACCCTTAGCTTCTCGTAAGCAGGAGCAAAATTCCCACATAAAATTCAGTTGCCTTCCCGAAAGTGTCTCTGTTATTTCTGGAAGAATGGCTCGAATTACTTGTCAGATCTCGTCGCCAACAACTTATAGTAAGCAACGATGATATAATTCAGTAATTCCTAGTTTCTAAAAAAACATTAATGCTAATTTCAATATTTTAGACGTGGCTTGGTTTCATGGGTGTGTACCTCTTGAATGTGGTGAATTGTACCAGTTTTACAGCAAGGGCAATAACCATGTTCTGGAAATGTATGATTCACAAGAAATGGATGGTGGCACTTATTCGTGTCTGGCTTACGATGAATCTGAAGAAGCATGGGCAGACTTCGTGCTCAGTGTTGTTGGTAAGACATCCTATATAAAAATGAAAGCTGTTTACTTAAAACTCGTGTGAACAAGTATTTTCTATTCATTTCAATTGGAAATGTCCTTATATTCTTTCATCCATTGTTAATTTCTTCATCCTTAAACTACAAGTTCGAAAAAATGTTCAGTTAAACTTTCAACTGAAATAAATTATAATTATAATTCTGGCGTATTTACATGAAATTTAAAAATAAAAATAAATCTATAATAACAATAAGTGTGTGCTATGTTCGAACTGAATTTATATGAATTAATATCAAAAAATAGATTTCTTTTTTACAAAAATGTAATTTAAAAAAAAAATAAGACCCAATTTTTTAAAAAATCTGAATTATAGGCAAAATAAATCACTGTGCATGTTTTTCAGCATGAGACACATTTCAATATGACACTACAAAATTAGAGTCTTTGCATAGGTTCTACGCCTAAGAACAGCAGTCCTCATTTTAAGCAGCATTTAATGAGTTGTTCAGTGGAAGAAGGAAAAGCAACTACACTTAGGTGTAAAATCATTGGCATACCAGAACCACAATTAATTTTATTTAAAGATGATCAAATCGTACATCCAAGTGAGCACGTCGCCATAGGTATAGTCATGTTTTCAGTTTTTCTGGATAAAATGATTGTCAAGTTCTCGTCTCACCAGAGACTACCAATAGTTAACTAATAATTTGTTTTGATGCGACATTCCAAAATTTTGCAGACAGAAAATGCTATGGAGATTGGATGATCACAATTAACAATGCAACCGTAAAAGATACTGGGCAATATAGAGCAGTGGCAAGAAACAAAGTAGGTGAAGCTGCTTCGCATGCAGAAGTAGCTGTTGGTAAGTATCATAGATTGATATATTCAAATTTAAATAAAAGACAAATAACTGATTTGACGTTAAATTACACAGTACCACAAGGTGCCTCGGAAGTAATGGTATTAACAAAGAAGACAAATCATGTGCAAAACGCAGTTTATCTGGAAGCGGAAGACATGATGAAATCTGCCAATAAGGTGGGATTATTTTGAGTATTATTTTTATTTTATACATTAAACCTACTGTATTTGGCAAAACTATGTTTAAATGTGACTAGTAATGTCGATTTCATGGCAATCAAAAATTGTCTTATTTCGTATAAACACAAGCTTTCTTTTTGGATTTCATGAACTGGATGGAATTTGTTCATAACCTTTATTTAAAAAATTTAATACTCTTTTCATACATGTTGTCTGTTAAAAATGTAATCGTAAGCAATAGTTTTTAAAAGGGATTATTTGCAGGTGCATACACATGTCAAGTAACCTTAAAGCTTTAAAAACTTTTCCAATGAATTTTATTTAGTTGCAATCCAAGTATGTTTTACTTCAACCATTTTTGTATGAATGTGCATATTTACACGCTGATGTAAAACATATAAATTTTAAACAAATTGGAATTTCATAGAAACCATTTAGTAACTTTCTTGAGGTTTATATGTAGCAATCAGGCCTGTGCAGCATGCATTCTAGCTGAAACTCGGTAGATCTGAAAACAGAGTGTATTACTAAAACTGCTCTGCATTCATCAGTTCAGTATTTTCTCAGTTTATGCTTTTTATATTACTACAGCATTTTCATGTCGTATGCTTATTATTTATAATTTCTAATACAACAATTAAGTGTTGGGAGAAAAAACATGAAATAACGTATGCACTGATGGTTCCTGTTAAACATGTGCAATGTACGTGTATGATCCTTAATCATTTTTGTTCCTATTGAAACACATCTTTGCCCCTATATTTCTCTTCGTAAATTCATATCATCAGCTGTCGTCCATGAGTGATCTGTTGGATGTCTTGGACAAGCAGTTGAAGCAACTGGAGTTTTGCGTACAACAGAGCTCTTGGGCTGATCAGCAGACAGAAATACAAAGAGATGCTTTGCATCAGCTCAGGGAACAGGTAGATTCCACGTGAATGCTGTTACCAGTTAATTGTTATTCAGTTTGTATTTATTTTGAACATTGCATTCCTTTACATCAGCATGAAAGCTTGGATCTAGCAACTTTTTTTCGAAAGAAAAATATAGAAACGTTCTGCATGTATCAATTATATTTATTATACGTATACTGTATATAGCGTATCATAAAGCACGTGTAAGTCTGAAAATCTTTGTATTGCAGCAATCAGTTGCAGACTCCATTCGACAAACGACTGGCAAAGCATTGGATGTCATAGTCAGTGCTACATGCAAGGCAAAAGACAATCAACAAAATGTTGACATTGAGCAAACGTCTATAATAAGTAATCAATTCGACATATATCGCCCCGAGTTAATTCCTGGTAAATATATCCGCAATAATATTGAACAAGTTTTCAAAAATACTGAATTATTATTGGGAAAATTTAAGTGTCTGCATATCTTTTGAATTTATTTAGGGACAGTTGCTGAAAGGGAACATATGAAATGGCAAAATCCTGTAGACTTGCCGAATAATCCCTACAGTACAGAAAATATTGTCAGACGCATTCAACGAAGTGAAAGTTTGACGAGATCCCCGTTATTGCCTGATGGAAAGCCAATAGCAATAACGCCGGAAGAGGAAAATGATCAACATACTGTTGTGATTTTAGATGGACCGAAAAAAATTGACTGTGGACTGAAGGACATCGATCCAGAAAAGTAGAAAAAATTATCTTTAGAATGCTTGTCTTCTTTACAAAGTTCTCCCATTTTTTCTACTTTACAGTACACTTATTATTTGCAGATACAGAAGAGATTATTACGTACATCAGATCCCATCAGCTCCAGTGAGAAATAAACGACGACTTAATTCTGTACAGTCGAAAAGCACCAAAGTGGCCTTAAACGATGTTGAGGAAAAAGTAAGCCATGTTATTTATTTCAAGATATACTTAAATAAAATAAATGTTTTAATCTATTATCACACTATAATAATTTTAAATATCAAGGTTTACATCAGTACTGGAAGGGTACTGCATCTGGAAGACAAAATCAATAATCTCGAGTCTCAAGTGAGCATCATGGACGATGAAACCTCTCTGTCTAGGGTAGATGACTTAGAAGACAAAGTCGCAAGAGCAGTGGCTCAAGTAACTCAGAGTGAAAAACAAGTAGGTTGACATTTGACAAACTGTTCTAAATGCAATCGCCAATGAGATAATGAAATGATAACATGGCAAATTACACAAACCTCAATTGAAGTAATATGATTTGTTATTTATGTAAATGTACGAAGTCTCTTGTATTTAAATTCTTCTCCAGTTACATGCTTCGTTAAAAACTTGCAAGTTTGACCTTATTTCAATTTTCAAATTTTAACGTTTCAGCTAGCCTATAATGCTACAGCATTAAAATTTCTGATTCTCATTTCTGCAACCTTTTTTTTAGGTATCCAAGGTAGAGCAAGAAGTGGCTCGCCTTCAGCGACAAATTTTGGAACAGAAACAGAACAAAAGAGAATATACCTCTCTAGGTACTCATAAAAATGATGCACGGCCTGAGGTATTCAGTAGTTCGTCCAGCTTAGATAAGTGGCCAAAATCTCAGGATATATCCCCGGATGTATCATGCACAGATACAATCAACCAACCGATTGACGTGCCACTTCCTTCGGTGAAAGATTTGGCCAACAAATTCAATGGCCCGACATTTCAAAGTGGATTATTTCCAAATGGTTCGTATGAGCACAAAGAAGATGGCACAACAATTGTGAAAATTGACACTTCCAAGGTAGGAACTCAAGGGTGGATGGTTTTAACTAACCTTGCATGAGTCAAGAGGAAACCACACGCATGTTGGGGCTATTATTAAATGTCTGCTTCCGTTTACACAGAACCCTCCGACCCCTAAACCACGACGGTCTAAATTGCCCGATGTCCCTCAATGCAATTCCCCCATCCAAGAGTCGAGAGACCGGCTATCGATCTGCTCTACGGGCTCTTCCATGAGCATAGATATTCCAACCGAGATATCCCCAAACACCCACAGTGACCTCACTAACCAGAACAGTAACTCTGAAGATGTGCTCGAAGAACGTCCTTCGGTCAAAGAACTCAGTCAAAAATTTGTTGAGGACTCCAGTGATGGGACAGCTCAGAGTGGAACAGGAGGAACCCCGGTTAAAAGGGTCAGCTAATCCAATAACTTATGTTCAACCGCTGAAAAAAAATATATTTAGCTTAATTCACCTTGGTACATAAAAGTTGTACAATAATTGTATTGTCTAAAAGAATTGCCCAAGGCAATTATATTACAAATAACACCTTTTCATTGCGCAATTATATTAATATAAAAGATGATGACTTCGGTTTGCCCTTTTAATACAGAATTAACAGAAATAATTTTTACACAAACTTTCATGATTGACATCAAAATAAATATGGTCCCCCATCGTGAAGAACAAGATGCCTGTATATTTATAAAACAGGCTTTCCGTGGAATGTTTTACCCTTGAAATTCCCTATATCTATCCTACTAACCTTTTTCTGTTTTTTTCTTACTAATATAGCCTAATACTTTGGTTCTAAAGCCGTAGGGTGAACGTAGTAAGTGAAAAACTACTAACTTGACAAGCACACAGCCTTTGCAAGTTCTAGTCACAGTAGCCAGCTACAGCCAGGCATTTGCATGAATCCCACCATTCGCTTTGCTATTTTTCTCAAAATTTCCTTCCATTTTTCATCTATGTGGCCTACAGTAGTATGCTCTTAGAATTTAAGGTGGTTAAAACGACGGTGGTTTCCGTCGCTTTAATTTCAGATTAATAAAAAACCGTTTAATTTCAAAAAAGCGTCATCTAGTATTCAAGTAGTAAAAACGAAATTTTAATTAATTTAAAATTAACGCACGGACTATGTAAAAATAAGAAAATATCAATTCTTAGTCGCTTTCCTTCGTTGTACTAGCGTATATAGAAAAACATTATCATAAAACGTTGAATTGTATTCTTACAATTACTTTTATTTGTCCCATAATCTTTAAGAATACAATGCCTTTTTAGTAACTATACACGAAAGCTATGAGGTGTAAAAGATAAAACATTGAAGACATCAAGGCCAAATTAAGAAAAATCAAAATGTCTTCCATGGCAGCAGAAAATTTACGGAATTTATGGAAGGAAGAGTTATAAACACTTTAGAGAACAATGCTTATCATTTTATTGCCTATAAATAATCCGCTAAAATACATCCCAGGCTACATAAATAACCAACGTCTACAATTTTCTAACAGGGCTTCAACGCATAATTCGCTTCATGAAATTTGGCACTTCCTGCAATGAGAACACCATGAATGGTATTCTGACATTTTTGAAATATTTTGCCAACAGGTTCACAGTTTGACTGCAAGAAGTCTGTGTAAAGAGTTTCGGGAAGCTACCCAATATTACCAACCGAGACAGCTGAATAGAAAAATGTCTATAACCAACGAGACGGAGAAAAACCTAGTATCCATGTTCACTCCACCTAACCTAGCAGAGAAGTCAATAGCCTCTACTGGAATAGCTAACGGCCATGTCAATGGTAATGCTAATGTGACAACATTGGTTTCACCTGATGACGGTCATGGATACACTTCTGATGAGAGCAACACAAGTTCAAACTCACTATCCAGAAACAAGCCGATGAAGAAACTTAGTCGCTCCATCCAGAACAGGGCTGCATTTTGGGACAGGCGAGTAAAGGAAGAGCGCATGTCAGATCCTTCAATGTGTGACGAATTTCCACCAATGGAAGCATAAGATTATTAAAAGCGTATCCTGATCTACTGAAAATTTACCTTTATAATTCAAAAGATGCAATCATGCAGAATAACCACAATTAGAACGGCAAAGATCTCTTGCTGAGTTTTAGAGAAATTAACGCAGTTTGCAAATATTCTGTATATTGTCATCTCTATCAACGAGTTGTGGACGGCCACATGAATTTATAAAGTATGTATAATTTGTGTGGTTCCTGTGCATGGGAATCCTGTAGTCTAAGTGAGAGAAACGAAGAGGAAAGAAATTCTGCGCAATGGTCCATTGAACAAGCCACGAAATTATACACATACAATATCCACAATTATGTGGCCCTGTGGCCTATCATGGACATAATTACATAAATTGAATTTTGATTCCATGTTCAGTATTTTTGCACCATTACAGTAAATTATGTAAACAAGGAGTAGGCTATATACCGCGTGAGTAAAAAGTCTGTCTCTCCCCCCTCTCCCCAAAACAAAATCAACAGAATGGATGCAAATATAAAAAATCGGATATGGGGAACATATAAGTAACCATAGGGTGCGGAATGCAATGGTGACCAAACCATTTCGCCCCAATTAAGGCCCATTTCAAGGGCTTCTAGGTCCTATGTTTTAAACGGTAATAGCTACAAAGAAACAGTCAATTAGAAAGTTGTAAGGCGTCGAGAAATTAGTCTAATGGCTTCATTTTCAATACTTAATTATCGATCGCCACAAACAAATTGCTTCTGGGCTTCTTAAATGTTTGCACCCACGCATAACACCGCTACATTGCAGGAAACTCTAGGAACTGGTTTGTTTTGAACAGAGCTTTTCTGCAATGCAGCGGTGTTATGCATGGGTGCAAACATACAAGAAGCCCAGAAGCAATTTGTTTTGTGGCGATCGATAGATAAATGTTGCAAATGGAGCCATTAAACTAAGTTTTCAACGCCCTACAACTTTCTAATTGACTTTTTCTTTGTAGCTATTACCGTTTTTAGATTTAGGATCTAAGGCCCTTGAAATGGGCTTTGGGGCCAAATGGTTTGGGCAGCATTGCATTTCGCACCCTATGGTTACCTATTTGTTCCCCATATCCGATTTTTCATATTTACACCCATTCTGTTGATTTTGGGGGAACAGACTTTTTACTCATGCGGTATAACAAAGGAATTATCTATGTTGGTTATTTATTAAACAATACTTTTCCATATGTTATAAGAAAACAGCATGACAGCAGTGTTATGTTGAAATGTCGAGCTTTTCATTGACCTTAAAAGTATTTTATTCATTTGTTAAAATTCATGTGTATCTCATATTTGGAATTGCACAGAATGATTGTTGTAGACCAAGCAATTGACAAATTCTGTGTTCATAAAAATTCTCCTAAGAAATCGAAATCACAATTGGCTAAAGCAAAAACACGACTGGTTGCATCAACCAATTTAAAATACACCTAGCTTACATCAAAATTAACTCCATTAAATTAGTATGGCAACTATAGTTGGACTTCAATTGATGAATGGTGCAAATGACCATTTTAAATTTATATATTTATATTTTAAATATATATATACAGTGTACATGTACTGTATATACATGTATAGCTGACCTATCTGTGTACAGAAAGCTTAAATCATTCTTAATTCAATAAATTGTAGCGGGTAAGGCTGAAATAATTTTCTCGAGCTGCCTAATTCTTATTATGTAAAATGTGTACTATAACCGACCATAAAAATAATGGACAATAAACCAGATCTTACACAATATATAGTTTTTCATATTACCGGTATCCAATTATTCACTCTTCAAATAAGGTATTATCGTATTACTATATATATACACTGCATTATACTTAAAAAATAGGGGCACCATGTAGAATTCTTTACGAACTTATCCAACCTTTAAATATTTATATAGAACAGTGATTCCCACATACTGTACCTTGTATGAAGGCAAAGGGGCAGTAGGAGAGCAGTACAAGGCAGGGTGGCACAATTGCTGCTGGGTGGGGGGGGGGAAGGGGGGGTATAAATATTGACATATTTTATTATTTTCCGTTTTTCAGTCGAATCCGACTATGGATGGCCATTGGATACTAACATTTATGTACAATTATATTTTTGATTCTAAAACAAATGATTTAATTTTATTAGTCTTTTATAAAAATGTTGACTGAGTATATGGGTGGGGGTGCTGATGACATATGTGCTCTAAAAAAGGGATAGTGATTCAAAAAAGTTTGGGAAACACTGATGTACCCCGATTAAACTTAAGTGGATGACTGCAGCCCAGCATTTTTGTACAGTATGGAGATGATTGCGTCATTACCCAACATTCAAATCAATTCAAATCAACTCAGAACCGTACAAGCAGCAAACAAATTGACACATATGACATAACTATGGGCGTAGGATTTCAAGAGGGGATTTATGGGGTTCAACCCCCATCACCCCAATTATAAATAAATTTACACTGCATAGAACGACGTAACGAGGCTTGGTACGATACGGGGCTAAATTGTAGTTTAGCAACATTCCTGTAAATCGATTACTGGACGAAATCGGTGACGATGAACGAAGTTCTAGTG
>JAQGAO010002310.1:0-20154 GCA_034697705.1 Ommatoiulus sabulosus | reverse complement strand
GTTTTGTATAATGCCAAATTTTTGGTATGCCAAAAAGTTTAAAGATTAAAGGTGCCGAAATGAAGTCGGAAATGTCGGTAAAGACAATTAAAATGATGCTATTCTTTTTTTTTAATTCCCAGGAATTCAAGATCTGGAACTTTAAAAATACAATAGCATCAATTTGATTGATTTTACCGACAAGAATATGTTCACTCCATTGTGCCCTATCCCATTCCCCGCCCTTTGATCATGTTATCATTGTTCTGTATGACCTAGAAAGGGACACAAAACTTTGACAAAGAGTTTCGCAATTTTCGGAAATGCCCCTTGTCACAAACTGTCACGTTCTGTTCAACCCCCCCTCCCCCCTCCAAGCGTGACGTAATTTATGCATGGCCCCATTGGAATGCATCGGAATGATTTGTTTAAACCAATGAGCTTGTTTATTAATATTGCGCGCGTGATTTCTCTACTGCCGAAGTACGATTCGTAAAAGCTTCTGTCCGAGTACCCCTTATGAAAGATTGAGTCGGATAGTGCATTTATGCTGGATTCACAATCGAGCAATTGAAGACATTAACGGTCGACGCACATGCGCGGATCCAATTTGCTACAAATGTCGTACGTCATTTCTACGTAATTCAACGTTTCATCGTATAATCTTTGGAAACATAAAATGATAACCGAAAAAGTCCGAACCATTAAATAATGCCGGTGACGTTTTCACGATGGCGTCAACGACCGTTTATGTCTTCAGTTGTTCATCGTGAATACAGCATTAGAGATTGTGTTTGTTCAACTGCAGTGAAGTAAAAGTACTGTTCAGCCGGACTGCTGAGTTTGGCTTAATTTGCATAATCATAGCCCTGCCAAATGGTACTATGTAGGCTACATGACTGTGGAGTAAAGAATAGAATGTAGATAAGATAACTTTTAAGGGTGCACCATGCACATTCTAGTTTGATATTCATCTCAACTTCTTACAAGAAATCTGCATCCCCTAGCACTTTCATGAGTTTTAAGGTACATGTACCAAGTTTTATACTAGTACGGCGATGTAACATTCGAAAATGTGTAGTGGATTCCTTCGCAATTTAAAAATTATTTAAAATCACATATGCGGAATACCTATAAAAAGCTTTTACCGAAATCATGTCTGTCCAAAAAATTTGCATTAGTCATTTTCCAAAGCCATAAGCTTTTGCAGTGTTTTGCGAACAAATAAAAACAAAACGTTACACGTCAGCCAATTCTAAAGTTTTACTTCAATGCAAGCATAAAAAGCATAAAAAAATGTTTAAAATAATAAAAACCTAACCCTTAGCTTTACAGAAAAAATAATTTTTACTTATGTATTTATTAAAAACGATGCTTCCAATATCATAATATTCTTCGTTTTTTTAAAAATAGTCACGCTAAACCGACAGAATAACTAACCCTTCACCACCTGCCTGTTATACCCCTATAATTCTATATGGATTTACTAGTGAGAAAGAAAGTGATAAAAAGCCAGATAGATATATTCTATTTGAACCAATTCAGACTGCAGGTTAATCAATCAACTTACCAGTTCTAACTTGCTGACTAGTTGTTATTGCCATGCCATGCCTGCGAGTGAACAAATTGTATCCTGTCAGGTTTACAATAACCTGATCAACTGACATGGTATGCAAAATAAATTATGAAACCTGAAAACTCCCCAAAACAATTTTTTTTTTCAAAAATTGTCACTATTTTGGAAACAAAACAGTCCAGTTTTGAAAATAAATTTACCTACGACATCGTTTTACATAACAAATATGCCACGCTTATATTGCAAAACCGATGCTTGTTTACCAAAAATCGCCAACGCCATCAATTGTAGATAATTTATGGAGCCAAAAGCCATTGCCGTTTTATCCCACATTTTAGACACGAAAGCATCAATACTGTCTACTGTAGTTAGTATAAATATGGCGGCAAAGTCACAATTACCCAGACAACTCCGAAACTACACATCACCGAGGTAATCTAAATTTATTTCAGTAAGTTGATACACCATAACAGAATGATTGTGTCATTATTGTGTCATTATGCAAGATTCTATAGCATAGCTTTAAATTTGATATGTAACATGTATAATAATTAACCAGCTTGCATTATACATGTTTATAGGCTACATGGGCGTATAATGAATACCAAGTAATTTATACCATTGGTTTTAGAAATATATAGTTAGTACATGTATATCATTATAGATTAATGCGCATATCAAAAAAAATTAAAATATACATGTATAGTGTATATATGTATACATTCAGGGTGATTCCTATAGTCACTTCTCAGAAAATAATAACTTTAAAATGGTAACAGATACGAAGAAAATTCTTTTAAGTAACTTTAAGAGTTCTCCATGAGCTATATGGAAACCATATTTCCTGCGACCTTGAATGTAAAGTTTAAGGTCATCCATGAGCTAGGTCTGCGGATTTTGCATATATCTCAGAAACCGCTGCAGATTCGTTAAACGGGTAAATTAGAACCTTGTAGGGCGATGCCTAATTGGTATAATAAAGTTAGTTTCAAATTGTTTTGAAAATAGCACAGCGATCCAGAATTTTTCTTCCCCTTGAGGTACTTCCTAAGCACTTAGGCAGCACTGCATGACACCAAAGCTTTTGTGGGCTGCAAAAAATGCGACCTTAAACATGGGAAAGCCATGTTAGGCGATTTCAAGACTGTATCGTCGCAGGTGGTGATCATTTTAATATGTGTTTAAGTTATTCTTTTTTTTGCATAAAAAATGGATTTGTTTTAATCATTTTAGTATGTACTCAAGTAAGATTAATTCATTTCTTTGCTGAACGTTCTCTAAAATGTTGCATTTGAAACCATGCATTGTTCATAAGCAATGAATAAATTGTAATCCACACACCTTAATACAGTATTAAACTTTGATATCCTTAAATGAAATAAAATTGCTTGAGCACACAGTTATGATCAACAATTTAGCAGGTTCGAGGTCGCATTTTATTGCAGCCCACAAAACTTTGGTGTCATGCAGTGGAGCCTAAGTGTTAATGAAGTAACTCGTGGAGAAGAAAAATTCTGGATCGCTGTGCTATTTTTAAAACAATTTAGAAACAAACTTTATTATACTAATTAGGCATCGCCCTACACCGTTCTAATTTACATTTTTAACAAATCTGCAACGGTTTCTGAGAAATCTGCAAAATCCGCAGACCTAGCACATGGATGACCTTGAACGTGACATTCAAAATCGCAGGGAATATGGTTTCCGGATAGCTCATGGAGAACTCTTAAAGTTATTTGGAATAATTATCGTCGAATCTGTTACCATTTTAAAGATAAATTTTTTTTTCTCTGAGAAGTGACTTTAGGAATCACCCCGTAGCCTATATATATATATTAAGGGACCAATTTCCGTAAAAGGGATCACATCATATACTATTTATGCAGTATATCAATGTACAGTGTATGTGGTCAGTTACAAAAAACGGTTTCTAACTCAATAGGCAATTCATGCCCTTACAATAGTATTTGTTCTGTGTGCCTGAGCAAGAATATGATGTAATAAATACACACATTGAATACGTCATTTTTGAAATAATTAGCGATGATTTGATGTTTATTACACAGGATTTAATTGAAATCAAAGACAATGAAGACATTTATGACGCTTACCTTCACCTTTTGTGCTGCCCTTTTCCTGGGTGAGCTGAGAGCAATAGAGAACAAACCAGAAGAAGATCGAATTATCGGATGGCCATACTGGCGAGAGCAAGGGCAACGGCCGAATTGGCCAGGGCAACGGCCGAATTGGCCAGGGCAACGGCCAAACTGGCCAGGGCAACGGCCAAACTGGCCAGGGCAACGTCCAAATTGGTTAGGGCAACGTCCAAATTGGCAAGGGCAACGGCCAAATTGGCCAGGGCAAGGACCATTTTTTCCCATCAGATGGAATTGTGGAAAATGTTCCAACACAGGAAAGGGCAAGAAAATCTGGTGTTGTGGTAAGATATGAATTTTAAAGTAGTTATTTTAAAAATACAAGTAAATTACAATGGATTTTTAATAGACAGTGAATTGATCAGAATAATTCTTTGAAATCCTCCAATTTTCCAGAAATGTTAAAATGTTAAAAATGTTTGCATACTATAGCGTCTAAACAAAAATGATTATACCTAACATATTTCCAATTTGCATTTGGTGCATTTGTTCATTAAAAAATAAGAAAAAAAAATAGAATTTTTTAATAATCTATATTCTGTAACGTTAAAAAAGTTCTAAAATGCACCTAGAAATAAAATCAAACAAGCAAAATGAAAATCCTAATCTCTTCACCCACGCTGATACATGTAGTTGTATTGTAATTTTTGAAAAGCAATTTGAATCTATGATTTAATCCAGCAAATAATTTATAAAAAAAAATCCGGTACATATGGAAGTGAGTTTTTTGAAAAAGCTATTTGATAACATGAAAAAAGCGCCATACCGTAAATACGGAATTAAGCGCCCCGGCGCTTATTTGCAAATTCCGGGAAACCCCCCGGCGATTAATAAAGGTAGGCGGCTATTGCAGGTCCGGCGCTTATTTAAGATTCTAATAAAAGGAGCATACCGTAAATATTACTTACCTCCTCTGATAATTTCCCAACTGGGTGAAAATATTTCAAAACTCGGAAAAAAATGTTTTTAAACTCGGTTATATTTTTAAAACTTGGCGAATATATTTCTGACTGGGAGAATATTTTTGAAACCTGACGAAATTTTCCCAATTGGTTGAAAATATTTTGAAAACTCGGTGGAAATATTTGAAAACTCGGTTATATTTTTCAAACTCGGCGAAAATATTTCCAACACGGAGAATATTTTCAAACTTGACGAAATTTTCCCACCTGGGTGAAAATATTTCAAAACTTGGAGAAAAAAGATTTTAAACTCGGTTATATTTTTCCAACTTGGTGAAAATATTTGAAAATTCGTGTAAATATTTTCTTTCAAATTCGGAGAAAATATTTGAAAATTCGTGTAAAATTTTTCTTTTCCCACTCGGAAAAAAATTTCTAACTTGACAATAATTTCCCAACTGGGTGAAAATATTTTAAAACTCGGTGGAACTATTTAAATGCTCCTAATGAACGCAGAAACCTGCTTGTAATAGCCGCCGGGGGGGAGAGCGCTTAATTAGCCCCGGCGCTTATTCGCAAATTCCGGGAAACCCCCCCGGCGATTAATAAAGGTAGGCGGCTATTGCGGGTCCGGCGCTTAATTCAGTATTTACGGTATGTCAGTTTTCGAAATCCTGATCAGTATCATCCATTTCGAAGAACCTACGTGATTGCTATGTTTTAATTGGGAAAACGAAGTTATATTAGGCTGAATAGCTGCTGTAACCTAGCATTTTGAACTAAAACGTAAACATTTTAAAACAAACATCCAAATATAAGAACAGTCTCGGTAATTAATTAAAATGTGAATATGCGCGTGGTTGCATGTGTTCGTCCTGAAAATCTAGTACTATTTAGATGCTCAAAAACTATTACATAGAGTAAAAAATGAAGTATTGGGGCAAATAATTTGATCTAACCTATGCATATAAGCTAAAGTAACCTGACCTAACCTAAAACGTTCAAATTACCGTGCGAAAACATTTCAGTTTTTACTGTAGGCCCTACATGTAACCAAAAATAACTACCGTAACATTGATTTTATTTTCGAAACACAACTTTCTCAAGCCAACAGTTACGCTTAAAAAAAACTGCCGCAAAACAGAGTTTCTGATTTTGGAATGCAGCTTTTACGTGGTGTGACGTTAATGAAAAGCTTCTTCCAAAAACCTTTAGAACTACGAAACCTTTCTTGCAGACCCAATTATTTTGGTCTTATTTTTCAAATTAACATACATCTAATGGTATTTATAAACTCTTTAAAAGGCGCTTTTAGGTATCCTTTATGGGAAAGCCAAGTAAAGGCACAACTATAGTGAGGCTCTCTTAAGCAAGTTTAGATAGCGGAATGGTAGCATTAGGTATTCTGAAATGGTAGTTTGCAGCACAGTTGGCAGTAGTTAACTAAAGTTACGACTAAATAACTAATCATTTATAAACTGCACGTTGTCAGGACCTGAGGTCCGAAGGTCCTGATATCCAAAGCTGAACCTGGAATGTGGATAAGCATTCCAGGGTTATGTAAGAGATAAGGAGCTCAAGTTATGCGGTTGGAATGAGACAACGATGTTAGGAATCCCAGAAGGCTGAAAGGTAAAAGTTCCCGCCGAAGTAAAGGTCGACTGGGACCCAGGATATAAGGAGCAACGACTCCCTAGGTCAGGGAGTTCGTTTGTGGAGCTGAATGTGTAGAGACGTCTCTCGGAGTCCTGCGTAAACCCGGATGAGGGTGGGCGCATTCGCGTATGATAAACCCATGTTGGGTAGTTTGCTAATTGTTAGTTTGCTTGTGACTTGTTGTCATGTTTTGGAATTAAGTCAGTCCCGTTGGACTTCTGAACGAACTATTTGTATTGGCCAAGAACAGGCCCAGTTTGACGTGAGTTGGCACCCGTTGTGCCTGAATAAACGGTTTAAACTAAATCTACCAAGTCGTGTCTTCGGTTATTTGGGACCTCGGTCGGTGCCGTGGTCATTACAACGTAAATAACAACTAAAACTGTATAGTAGTTATTCACTAGTACACAACCAATTTTTATAATTTTTTTACTTGTAGTTCGAAGAACAACTAAAACTATTTAATTGAGAAAAAAATAGTTGCGAGGAAAAGTAAAAACTATTAGTTTATTAGTAGTTAAACTAATAGAGAGCAACTAATAACTAACATTTTTTAAATGTCATTTAAACATTTATTTTTTAGTTTTCTCAACTTTTCTGGTTACCAGAAGTCTGTAATGGACGTATTTCGAGTATTCAGATGGTCGACAAAATATTTTGAGTCTAAAATACTGACACTGTTATAAATTTTATGACTTTTAAATATTCAATATCCATGCAGTCCCTTTTCCTTCGTTAAAAACGATATGCCTTTGTAATAATCTGTGATAATTTCGTCACACAAACAAGTATTAAGATTCTTTTCTAATTTTATGCCTCAAATAAAAACGTAATAGCGATGAATAAGCTACCTATGGAGTTTACCTTCTATTACCTTTTTATAAGCCAATTTTAGCATTATGCTTTCATAGTGTGGGAGCAGGGTAAACTTGTTTCCAGTCACTGGCAAACCAGTGTCGCTAAGTGGGATTACAGACGCATACCGCAAAACGACACTGTTTGGCGCCAAAACCAGTGTCGCGTAGTGGTATATACGTATGCAATACCACTTAGCGACACTGATTTGCCGGCGACTGGAAACAGGATCACCCTGCTCCCACACTATGAAAGCATAATGCTAAAATAGAGCATTTATATTAATTAGAGCATAATATTATAAACAGTCTTAATATTTGTTCGTGTGATGAAATTTACTCATTCATAATCTATAAAGAAAAAATAATCTACCAAGAAATATCATTCTAAGAAAACGTGACGATATATACTGTATATTTGCTATTCATAAAATTAATAACAACATCACAGAGTACTAACAAATAAAAACTCGTTTTGGGGAAAATTTCAATTTTAAACAAAAACCATTTTGACGACCTTCAGAATACTCGAAATACATCCGTTACAGCCTTCAAGTAACCAGAGAAAGAAAACAGAAGATTTGTATGTGACATCGAACTAAATCAACTAAATCAGGTTTAGTTGTTGGCTGCAAATACAACCCTAGTAATATAGTTGTAGTTTGAAACTATTAGGGGCAAATAATTTTTTCCCAACACTGGTTTGCAGGATCGAATCCTGGTAAATTTCAAGTATAAATTTGGAAAAAAAACTGCATACGGCATGTGATTATTATGTATGTTTTTATTTACATGTATGCTTGTAGGTACACACCAAGGAAACTATGGTGACGTAACTGGAAACTGCAAGTTTTTTTGATGAAGGGAGGAAGGGGGGGGGGGGGGGGTGGGGAAGGAAAGGAGTTTATTGAACCTTTTTTGTGTATTTGTAACTTTTAAAAGGGTTCCAAAAGGGGACGCCATTTTTAGATATGAGGCATCAAAGCACCTTTATGGAAAAAAGGGGCAGAGTTTTTCCAAAGAACCTCGAATGAACCTCACATTTTTTAGAGTTTACATATCCGAATAATTTAAGGTGTATTAATAGTATAGTCCAATTGAAAACCTTTTTCAATTTCTTAAGAATTTAAATAACGTAAACTTATTTAAATGAAATAATTATTTGGGCTTTGGATTCGCATTTGTCATATTTTCCGAAAATTTTCTCTAATTATTCCTAAGGTTTTGGCGTACAATGACAGATGAACAGCTTAAAGAATCATTTACAGAATTTTATGCGTCATTTTCTTGGTAAGTTTAAATAAGTATTGTTTACAAACTTTATAAGGGAATACGAGTAACTTTAGAGTATTTTTTTCCAACAGGATTGAAACCTCGTCATGGATTGGCATGAATGATGAAATACACAGATAAAGAATGGAGGTATGAGGATGGCACAACAGTGAAATTTTCATATTGGTCTGACGGAAGTGTAAACCCACCAAATTCAGGACATCATTGTGCTGCGCTCGGACGGCAAAGTGGCGACTGTAGGAAGCTTGTTAACGAAGGTAAGAAATTTTATTATGGCAATAATAGTTCTCTAAGCTTAATTGTTTCATTTCACTGTTAAAGGAATTATACTGAATATGCAATTGTTGACAACTTAAAATTACGTTCCAAAGCATACTGTATATCTGATATTGAAAATAACTTGAATAAATGAAATCACATATTGATGTATGACCGAAATCTATTTCGTCTTTTTTGTATTCTTGTAGCAATAATACTACAAATATTTCAAATAACCCAAACTGAAAGAACTGCAACATCATTCTAGCTAAACTACTGTAATTTACTTAATAATTTCAGGAAAGACGATGTATATGAGTGACGCAGAAAAAGAAATGTGTTACAAAAATATAGAACAATGGCATATCGCTGAGTGCAAAAATAAGGAGAAATTTTTTTGCCAGTACCCAGCAAGTATGTAATTTTTTCTATTAAAATGATTAACTACAGCATGCAATCAAGTAATTGCATGGTTATAACAAGCTAAATTTCTGATATTAATATTAAAAAACCTTGGTACAATTTATATTTGGTATTATAAAATCGACTTCAACAATAATTTTAAACATGAGAAGAAACCCTATACCTTATCAGCTTGATTTTGGGTCTTAAAAAACATCATCTTAAAATACCAATTATTGATCAACCAGGATAGCATAACGATGAAACAAAGTTAACAATTTTTTTATTTTCTTTATATTAACATTACGCAATATTACAGGAGACAGTACATCAGAGAACACAAATAACGAAACTCGTTTGAGTAGGTTACGTTACACAATTGTTCTACTAAAATATCTTTTAATAAAATAAGGATGAGCAAAAATAGAAATCGATTCGATGGCAAGGAATAGCAGGTCTTTGAAATGAACGTCAATCAGTTCTACCTTTTCTTTGTCTTGCAATAATTTTTTAACATGACCAGTAAGTTCATTAAATAAATTCAAATTAATGACTGACATATGACATGAGTATGGCAGCATATTCACCAAAAATAGGCAATTTGTAAAATTAAAAGAACTATTCATAGTATTAGAATCAATGTTATATCCTTGGTACCACCAGTCTAATATGCTATACACTCGACTTTACTTGAATTACATTAAACGGATACATTAATTGATAAAGTAACTTTCGTTTGACTTCATTTTTATTTGCGAATGAGCTGCTATTTCTAGTCATTTTGCAGCATTTAATATTGAAATTTAGTCGGCTGCAAGAAAGCCAAATTAAAAGGCTGTTGCAGAGCTATGGTACAGCAATAAATTCAAAAGACATATTTCAGATATTACTTCATGATCTCTTGTTTAAAAGATGAAGGCACAAAAACGTTTAACAATGTAATTTCCAGGCCATTTCCTTTAGTAATTAAGGGGTCCACTATCACAAAGCGTCTCATTGACATAAGAAATCTAAGATTAAATAATGCAAATGGAAAAACCTTACTTTTTTGTTTAAATAACCTAATCCAAAGTAAAATTTTGTTGTGAAAAACATAGCAGCTTTTAAGAAAAAATCAAGTATATATACATGCATAAATGTATTTGAATTTAGAACCATACCATCATTGATACACAATTGTATGTATTAGGAAGTTAGTGACTGTCTACATAGACATATTAATTCTGTTTATACATCTTGAATCAAAAATTTAAACATAAGTTTCAGAAAATGAGTTTTGATATATTATGTTAAATAAAATATTGATTCAACTTATAAAAAATGATACAAGTGAAAATAGTTGAATTTACTATGGCAAGTGATGCATCAGCTAATTCATAAATAAAGTAAAGTTTTCACAGAAATAAACGCCGATAAAATATTACGATATTAATTTGATTAACATATATTTGCAGCACAAAACAATGATGCAAGTGAGCAAAGTGGAATTTATCTAGGCAAGTAGCATGACTTGATCCATTTAAAAAAACATTTATGGAATTTAACCAAAAATAAAATATTAGTATAACTATATATAGCAACTAGATTTCATATTGATTAAGGATATATTAAATGTTAGCTCCAATGTACATGAACGATAATTATTGAAAATATGAAATAAATGTAATTTTTGGTAAGGCTACTACAGTTACACACCAATAAACTTAAGGGAATATTACTTGATCTAATCTGTTGTGTGTTGCACATTTAGGTTTTAAAAATTTATACATTCTCTAGGATGTTTTGCAAAAATTAATTTTTTAGGGTTATTAATAAGAATATGACAGATCACCCCATGACCTCTCATTCATCCTGTGTATTGCTTAGAGAAAGAATTACACGTTTGCCTTATTGCTGATCATAATGCCTAGAGAATCCTATAATTAAATGACAGAGGAATGAGCACACGCATTGGTTCTGCATGAGGAAGTTTGGAGCTACCAAAGAATAGGGGAACGGTTTGATGTCTTCCATACATCAGTCTCCCAAATGATGCGGGAGTATAGGGAGACTGGAAACCATTCCAGAAGACCTGGGCAGGGCAGACCTTGTGCAACAACCCATATAATTGATCGTTTTCTACGACTTTCCGTTTTGTGCCAATGGTTTGTGACTGCAAATACCCTGCAGGCAAAGCTTCAAGAAGTGCATGGCATCCGAATTGGCACTGAAACTGTTCGCTAACATCTCAGAGAGGCTGATTTGTTCAGTCGGATTCCTGCTTATGGTCCAACTCAGACCATGAACCAGCGCAGAGCTCGCTTGGAATTTGCTACAAATCATGTCACTTGGTTGGAGGCTGACTGGAGCAATGTTTTGTTTACTAACAAGTCACAATTTTGCCTGTAAGACTGTGATAGACGTACATGTGTATACAGACGTCCAAATGAACAGTTTGCTTCATGCAATTTCCGACACACAACGTTGTGCGGTGGAGGATCTGTTATAGTATGGGCAGGAATTTCTGCAAACACTTGTAGTGACTATGTGGTGCTCCGGCATATTTGTTTAAATGCAGAGCATTACATCTTGGACATTATCGAGCCACATGTTGTGCCATTTGCACCTTATTTTGAACTAGATTTTTTACTGATGCTGGACAATGCCAGACCCCACACTGCGTGAGTTGTGCGACAATACCTGGAGGAGGTTGGAATTCTCACAATGGCTTAATCTGCCCTCTGTCCAGGTCTTCTGGGATGGTTACTAGTCTGCCTATACCGCCGCATCATTCGGCAGACTGATGTATGGGAGACACCAAACCGATCCCCTATTCTTCAGTAGCTCCAAACTTCCTCATGCACAACCAATGCCTGTGCACATTCCTCTGTCATTAAATTATGGGATTCTCTAGGCATTAATATGATCAGCAATAAGGCAAACGTGTAATTTTTTCTCTAAGCAATGCACAGGCTGAATGAGTAGTCATGGAGTAATCTGTCATATCCTTATCAATAACCCTAAAAAATGAATTTTTGCAAAAAATCGTAAAGAATGCCTAAAATTTTAAAACCTTGCCATGAATAAATTATTCATGAAGAATGTGGCACGCAGTTGCGTAACACATTCTTAGGCGCGAAGTGCGCTAGTGCAAAGGTCGTAATCAAAAGTAAAGCGCCGAAGTGACGCTAGGGGTTTTTAGGGATTTAAGGAGAGTCAGAGAGAGACTCGGGGCCATTCTTTTATTAAGTGTTTGATCGGTGACATGTTGTCAACACCGGAGTTGGGCCAAGGCCTAGTGTAAACCTGTGGTAATTATGCTGATCGTTAAGTTGTTGTGTAATCACCTTGAGGACGCCTGTTGCGTCCGCTGTGATATCTTTTACGCTTTTGCGATCTTTTTCTAAGTTCTTAGTTGGGAACTAGACCGAGGGGAACTGCTACAGGCGACCCTGAACTCGGCTAGTCCGAAGTGTCCTTGCAAACGCTATCGTGTTTTCCGCGTTGGTTGTTCGGATGTACTTGTTGTACCAAGTTTGTTATGAACGCCCTAATGTTCCGAGGGCAATAAAAGTTTGCGTTTTGATTATATTGGTTTGTTCCTTGGGACTATTAGCCTCGGAAGTCACCCTGGTTCTATTGAAATCGGGTCTGAGGACCTCGTTACAACCTAAATGTGCAATATACAACAGATTAGGTCCAGTAATGTTCCCTTAAGTTCATTTGTGTGTAACTGTAGTAGCCTTTCCAAAAATTAGCAATTTTAAGGTGGTGCGTTAATTTTTGGGGGCAGTGTAGTTGGCAGTAATTTTCACGTCAGAATTGGACAGGATATTCAGCTACTTAGAATCCTTTTGTGCCTCGAGTAAGAAGCCTCAAGATCGTTTCTAAGAAATAAACTGCTCTCGCAGCTTATAAAATGACAATAAAATGAACCTCGAAATAATTACAGAAATTTGCAAACAATGTGTTTTTAAGCTATTAAAAGAGATTCGATGATTACTTTTGATCTTACTCTTTCTTGAATCTATTCTTTATCAATAGATGTCATATTTGAGGTGACACTGTCGGGATTACATGCCGAATTAATGACAACCCATTAATTCCATGCACTCCACGGAAATGAAACATGGACATTTAAATGTGCTGTTTGAAAGATCGATGGACTATGAACGTCATAGTAATCCGCTGATATGTGCAAACATTCAGTACACATATTTCTGAAGTTCATAAGTTAAGCGTCAATTTCAACAGCATTTCAAATCTTGTTTCACAATGAAAGAGGAAAAGTTAATTTTTGTCCACTTATCCTAACCTTGGAGCATGGCCCTGCATCCTGAAACGGGCCCTCAGACCCGGGTCTTAGTCGGGCCCCCTAACTAACGCTAAGGTTATGATGCTCAAGATGCTCTACTGGATTTAAGATAAAAATAAGTTAGTTTAATTTTCATGGCGTCACAAGGAAAGGGGGATTGACAGGGTGCTAGCTTGGCGGCCCGGCTTGGTGGGTCCATATTGTTTATTGAAAAATGACAAAATTCATCCTAAATCCAGTAGTGGTGGGTAGAGGGGAGCCGAGGGGCCCGCCAAAGATACCGACCAGGGTTCCTGCTTTAGGATGTGGGAGACATGTTAATTTTATAATTATAAAAGAAATCTATATTTGGACCCCTAATTCCGGGACCCAGGTTATAACCCTGTTAGCACCCCTCACCCCCTTATGGGGGCCATAAATCATGAGTTCAATGTTCTTTTTTTTTGGCATTTTAAAAATAATTATTCGCAAAATTTGATTTTACTTTAATCGTAAACTCTCACTTTCCTAAAAGTTCTAAGTATGAAAACATGTGCATGTAAGTATTGTTAAAAAAAAACCACAAAACTCGAGCAATTGTTACGGTTATTTGATGCTAAAATTTGTCAAAACGCATTTCTTCATTTGGTTATTTTTTGAGCAAAAATGTCACCGTTTTCGAACAAAAAGATTGACACTTGTTTGGTAAACCAGTAATTACATGCAGTAACTTTTATAAAAATTGAACATAAAAACGAAACGTTAAAACCTGTTTTAAATACATAGTTCTAGGATTTTAAAATAGCCACAGGTCATATATGAGCTGAATTATCATATTTCTGTCCATACAGTGTTTCCGTCAAGGTTCCCAACTATAACCACTTGATCGAAATTTAAATTTGAAAAAAACTCCATATGTTCTAACATTAATCTTTTCCATGCTTTTTAATAATTACACGGTAAGTTAAAAATGGAGTATTGACAAGGAATGGACACGCACATGTTGAACATTACTGTCATTACTCATTATTGAACATAAATTGATTTACATATGTCCGTTGCTAATTGTTTGGCAGTTGTTTCTGGAAAGTTTATGATGCTTCCAGAAACAACTATCAACCAATAAGCAACAGAAAGTTCCTCCATGATCCTCCAGTGTGGATGTAAGTGGATCAAAAATAGAAAAACTTCTGTTGCTAATTATTTGACAATTGTTTTTGGAAACATAAGATTAACTAAACAACAATTTATGTACGCAATTTCAGTAAAAAATATTATGCCAAACAATGCTTCCTCCATTGTATCCATTATGTTGTTAATTGTTTCTGGAAACGTAAACATACTGGAACATGTTGCCCACGTCGAAGCAACATTTTAGGAATATTTTACTTCAGTTACTTCTTCTCCCACTTCCTGGAACATTTCTATCCACACCGAAAAATCAACTTACAGGAACAACGTATTCCATTTATCGCGTTTGAGTCGTTTCTAGACAGTAATCAAGGAACTTAGAGGAACGTCGAGTAACACTCCAGGAAACAGAAATGTTTTCGACTTTCGTTTCTGTTACAATATACAATAAAGAACTTCCATCAACATCCAGGAACATATAGGAAGAATTAAGCTGAAGGAACGAGAAACAGAAACAGAAAGTTCCTCTGTGTTTCCTCCAGTGTGGTCATAACCCATCCTCCAGTCATGGACTTTATCATTTTCATAAGACGAATTTGTGACTTACCTCCACCGTTGCTGTAAGCCAGGTACGGGAACCTCCAAACATTGCCGATTCCGACGGACAATCCGACGCAGGAGAGCAGGAACTGCCACTTGTTTCCCCAGCCACCTCTCTCCACCTCGTCGTCTCCAGATTCCGCTTCTGCAACCGGAAGCGTCGAAGCTTCCGGTTTCCCATTCTGGACGGTCATCGGACAGCCGCGCGTCGGTCTCTTGGGTGCGCTGTAAAAGAATTAAATGGAAATGTTTCAGACTTTCAGAATGCAGGTTTAAAACCATTAAATTCGGTTGTCCACGATGTCACGTGGTCCTCTTTTGACCTCTTTTACACCGTTATCTGGACGCTAATGTTTGACAACAACTCCTTTCATTGACAAGTTCGGGGGAATTGTTTCGGGGTTATGATGATCTAATGGGGTCGTCATTCACTCGCTTGTTTGGAACACGGGCCAGCGTCCCGTATACCTTGGCTCTTGCGAAGAGGAACACAGATTTCAGGGAATTGGGGTTTGATAGCGTTTGAGACGGTTCAGCCTAATTTTTCGAGAAATTGGGCACGGTGCAGTCTTATTGTTTTGTTTTCTCAATTCTGCTTATCAGGTAACGAAATTTGGTGGCTTTGTCACCCATTGCCAGGGTAGCGAAGGTGGCTCCAATGACGTCAGTTGATGGGGCGGTCATCTTGACGTCAGGAAATGGATATGGAATTGACCGCAAAATCAACGCCATTCTCATAACTATACTTTACTTACATGTATTATCTCAATTTTATTTTCAATCGTTTAAGATGAATTCCGAATTCGGATATTACGAATTTTTGACTGAAACGAATGAATTTTCTAGTCCCGAGCATTCGCGCTACGTTTCGTTAAAACGAACTTTGGATATGAAAAAAACAGTATACGATATAACGGGGAATTCTCCAATAAAAGTTGCAGCATCTTTCCATTCAATTACATGTAAGTGCTGGGGTAAGATTTTCATCCAAATTTTGATGAAACTTTAATTCTTGTCGTTGAAATCACGTTTTGTCCGACTTCTGATAATATGAACTGCACTGTAAACGAACAAATCTTGACGTCCCTGATGGAGATTCTACTGCAAAACTCTTTCATAAAATCACTTTTATATGGACATTCATATTGGAAAATAATGCACCAAACATATTCCAAAACAAAGAAACTAATTAACATTGAAGACGTCCTTACGTACAAGTGCTCTGTTTTTGATTTATTTCATCTCATGGTCATGGAGATGTAATTACACGTACAGTTTTGGAACTTAAAACAATGCAGGAAAAAACCAATTTTTTTGGTTTTTTTGGGGGGGTAGGGGGGTGGTTTTTTTCCTTCACAAATAAAAATAACTACACGAGATGTTATTTTTAAAGTTTTTCTATTTGAGGTAAGGTTTGTGACCTTCTTAAAGCGCTCAAAAACAATCTTAAATTGAAATAAATTATCGACTAAGTGCAACATTTCATTTTTTGCACCAAGGGCATCACGCATGCCTCAGGTAAGGTGTAAGTCTCCAGCAGTTAAATCTTAAACATAATTGCTTAAATGGATATGTGCGGTTTTTCAAGGCGTTACAGCAAAGGTTTCAGCGCGGCTTTTGCCACACCTGATAATTAGCCTAACGTATACTAAATTTTCATTAAAATGCGGATATACGAAGATACCCGCACGTTTGGTTACTACGAATTTTAACCGGTAATAACAGGATTGTTATTAGCATCGTTTCAAAAGTATGTTAATGTAAAAACCAGCAAGAAACCCACAAAAACATTAATGCTGGAATAAACTGAAATAAAATGTGAAGTTTACATTATATTTGGCAAATTTTTAGAGAACGCAGCTCGTGTGTACGCATCAGCTTTATATTCAAGATGTACAATTGTAGAAAACAGTGTACAGTGGAACCTCATTAAGAACAACTTTGTTAATACGAATTTCTGATAGCACGAATTCATTTTTAGTCCCCGTATTAGAGCATGGACGAATAACGTAAAATTCTTCTTTAATTCCGAATTGGGATAATAACGTGTATTATTTAGTCGGATAAAACGAATTCCGAATTCTGATATTATAAATTTTTGGCTAAGGCAAATTAAGAAATCGGATAATGTAAATTTTCGGTTAATATATGAATTCTGAATTCGGATAATGTAAATTTTTTGGCTAAGACGAATTCTTAATTCGGATAATTTCTGCTAAGATGAGTTCCGAATTCGGATTTTGTAAAATTTCGTTTAAAATGTTCAGCTAAAACGAATGAATTTTCAAGTTCCAAAGAAATCGCACCATGTTTCGTTAAAACGAACTTTAGATTATATGAAAATAAAGGTACGTTATAACGAGGAATTTCCCGACAAATAATGCAGCACACGAATTTCAACCAAATTTCGATGAAACTTTAGTTCTTATTGTTGAAGTCACGTTTTGTCCGACTTTTGCTAATATGAACTATAAATACTGTTTATATGAGCAAATTTTGAAGTCCATTAATTGCCATTCGTCTTAAGGAGGTTACAATAAGAGGTTCGACTGTATTTTGATGTTTTATACCCAATCGAATCGTTGTGAAAGCGTGGTTTGGGGAAAATTACAAAAATAAGCAAGGAAATTAGAAGATACTGTATATTTTTTTAAATGTTGTTATAAAAAGTTACATAAGTTTTTCCGTGTTCAAGATATTCAAATTTAAATGCGTAACATAGCATTAACATGAATATATACGTAGATAAATTGTGATTAATTATTCCATATGCTTCCTGTAAATTTAAGCTTAGATTAAACTAATCTATTTAGTCATGTTCATTAAATCATATCAGTTACACCTTAATTAAATTGTTCGATGAGTTTTCAAACAATTCCCCCTAATCTCTGAGAAAGTTCAGGTGCACAAATGCGTGACTCGTATAATTGAATATGCTACATGACAAGCTCGACCTACTGTCCTAATTGCTCTTTTTTCTTGAATAATCTAATCGAGTTTTTAATCGCCATTGTGCTAATTATTAAATTACCGTTCATTAATTACTTTAACAGCTGTTATCAGGTTTATCTCCTGTCAACAAAACGATCCTTTCTTAAACGATTACGTGATAATTTTGCATGCTTTCCATAAATTAACGGAAAATACTGTAGGGCCTAGTTGTTTGCAAGTACTTACTGTAGTTGATGTAAATACAGTAAAACCTCATTAAAAACAACTCGCTTAATACGAATTTCTGATAGTACGAACTCATTTCCAGTCCCCCTCCTATATGGTATGGAAGAATAATGCTCATTTCTCCGTTTAAGACGAATTCAGAATTCGGAAAATATTAATTTTTAAGCTAAAACGAATTCAGGATTCGGATAATATAAATTTTTGGATAAGACGAATTCCGAATTCGTATAATGTAAATTTTCGGCTTAGACAAATTCCGAACTCGGATATTAAAAATGTTCGGCTAAAACGAATGAACTTTCAAGTTCCAAAGCAATCGCGCCATTTTTCATTAAAATGAACTTTGAACAATGTAAAAATAAAGGTACGTTATAACGGGCAATTCCCCTATAAATGTTACAGCATACATGTACAGTGTAGGTTAAGTAGAGTAGAATTTCATCCACACTTTGATGAAACTTTAGTTTTTATTGTTGAAATTTACGTTTTGTATGACGAACAAATTTGCACGTCCCTCTAGATTCGTTTTAACGAGGTTAAAATGTAGTACCAATTCGTCACATTGACAGTACGCATGCAGATGCAGCATAGATGTACAGCATTTCTAAACTGGACATCTCAAAAAGTAAATAAAGTTAAACAACAAACCATCTCGTGATATTCTTTCAATATTAAACCAATATTCTACAATATTAAAACATCAGAAAAACAACATATTTTTTTTATCGAAAATGACAACTTAAGTAGCTGGGAAATGTTTACGATCACCGAGCTTGGTCTACAATTCTGAAATCTCATCAAAACCTGTCCTGATTTCCTGACCAAAGCAAGAAAAGGAGGGAAAAAAGTGCGCTCATCCGTAGTTAGGATTACTAAATTTAGTTTAAATGGGACTTCTTTGTTTTACTACCACTCGTTATTCGAAACACGTTTGAACTGGTTCCTTCGTCCATCCATCACTGTCCCGTGGACATAAACGCAAGTTTTGGGCGGTTCCAAATTCGGACGCGTTATACTGGTTAGTATTTTATTCTAGTTTTTTTGGGAAACCCAATTTAAGGCATGCAAATGTCCCTGCCCCCCGACGCGCGCCAGGAAACACCTGCTGGAAAATTGTCACGAATGCATATCTTTAGAGGCGTATATACGTGATCCCAAAGTCATCACAGGGCACCACACCCATGTACTAGCTCAACCACAGATTATCATGGAGTAACCAACGAATCGAACTTTTGCATGAATTCAATAGCTGTGACATAGTTTCTCTACCATTTCAGACCTGGCAGAAAAACGGTAATTTGCCTACAATTATGTCAACTTGTTACATAGGGGGCGCCACCGGAAGCGGTGACAATGTAGTATTTCTGACCCAAATGTCACAATAAATTTCAGGAGAATTGTGGAACAATTTGCAATTTGAAGTTTGGATGTTTTCCTACGGGAAATGTGACATATTACCAAGTTTTACCAACATATGTGTTATATTAGGCGTATTCAGACAGAAGCTTTACGAATCGCACTTTGGCAATCGTGAAGTCACGCATGCAAAATGGACCCACTCAATGGATAAAAAAATCAAGATCATGGCTGTTTTTAAACCAATTAATGACATTAATGTTTTTTTTGCACACATGAATTCACGACTGCTAAAGTTGGATTCGTACTGGTTCTGTCTGAGTACCCCAATTATTTCCAATATTAACAGCAATTCCAGACTGGAGGAAACATCGAGGAACGTAAAATGTTACCTACATTGTGTACGCAAACTTTTATCGAAACTATTTACGCAAATTTTTACCGAAATTATTTACGCAAATTGTTACATACGTTTATGCAGTATTTCCAAAAACAATTAACAGCATGACCACAGGAAGTCCCTCCTAAGTTTCCTCTATGT
>JAQGAO010002309.1:0-20155 GCA_034697705.1 Ommatoiulus sabulosus | reverse complement strand
AAATGTCGAAGAAATCGGACGTGTGGAAGCGAAGAAGACTCCTCACAAATCGAAGAAAACGGAAATTGACCTTTTCAAAATGAACGCGATTTGCCTTTTATATTATAAGATAGGATGGCTACACGATGATGCATCTTCATTATTTAAATTATGAGGCAACACATAACAGGCTACAACAAGTTTTTCAATCTGCGAATCTGCCCTTTTAAGTTATCCAAAACAGATCGAATTATCAATGTTTACATTTAGTCCTCACACCACGCCACCTGTAGCTTGAAATTGTATCAAAACAAAGTTCAAAGCCTATATTAATAAATGAACTGCTGATCCCGGCACCATTGTTGCCACAAGTGTTATACCGCTGATTGGGGGCGCTTCGGTCGCTCGTGAGGGGTTTATTAATTGTTCCACATGAAAGTTGTTGACGATCATGATTGAAAATGAGGTCGAAGCCCTCCGAAATACACTTCAAAGTTTCCACCAGGGATAATGGCGTGGTCAGATATAATATTTCAGCCGTCAATCTTTCGTGCCCTGCAACCCGAGTTTATCGCATTTTAAAAAGTCGTAATAACAAAATGAGTGACTTTTTTAATTGGTTGTGCCACTGCCAGAAGGCCTATTGCCACGACGATACGGAAGTTTCTGATTGAAACTCGTCTTGAGTGGCAAACGTCCAGAAATTAACATAAAACGGACACTAGCTTATGATAACGAAGCGTCAATCTCTGAACAACAAATAAATCATACATATACGATCAATTAAAAACAGATTCTGAACTGAACAATATAATAGCTATTTCAGATACATCAGCTCAAGGTCCGGTTTTTAACCATCGCAGAAACTTTTTTTTTATGCCTACTCTGGGTTTTAAAAATCGCATTCGTTTACAGACATTTTTTTCCCACAAAATTCTCTAAGTTGCGTGCACGCATCTCTTCGGAAAATCTGAAAATGTATACTGTCCACAGTTTATCTAAAAGACATTGTATTGTTGCGCAACCAAAGAAATTTTCTTTCCAAAAATGATGTTGCAACGTATAAAGCAATAAAAAAAGACCTATCAGGAATTATAAAAAAACTTACATGTTTTTTATTGCGTACAAATGTATAGCAGACGAGTCGTAGGCGGCTACGATGCTGCAATCGAGAAAAAAAATGGCTGATCTACAACACTCTAGTTTTTTGCAAGGCCTAAATTCTGTTGATGAAAAAGACACCTCGATGGATGCTTATACCCAAACCAGTGAATTTAACGGAACTTAAGAAGGGCAGGTTTTTGAGAAAACACCAGAAATCACATTCCTTCCTATTGCAAATAACCGCGTTGAAACCATCTCATCGAACATATTGATGTTTTCAGAAAAAAAGTCTTCAAACTGAATTTCATTTGAGAAAATTAACCAATGAGGGGAAACCGTAATGCAATACGTCTAATCAGCTGTAAGAAAGGAAAAACGTCCAAGTTGATTCTGACCAGCTGTAAACAGTCGCTATTCCAGTGATACCAGTTGCATCAGCATTTCGTCAGAAATGTCCAGCCCTGCGTGAAGCTACGTGATGGCAAACACGAAATTCAACGACGACCAATGGCGGCCATCTTGGATCGGTCTGGGGGGGAAAAGCTAGGGGTCGGCTCCCTTTTACTTAGCATTTCTACGAAAATGTGAACGGGAGAGGTTAAGGGGACGCGGCGAAACAATGCGGGTCAGAGCTCATAAAAGGACATGGAAAGTTCTGCACCAGCCCGTTATAAAAAGGGGGCAGATTTGAAAAGGCAAGGGATAAAAAGTTTAAAAACCAGCTTTTCCCTCAGTGCAAGCAAATACGAGTGAACGTCCTCTGAACTTCTGAAGGTTAGTCATCGTCGAAGGGGTTAAACCCTGGGTTGAAAACCCTTCTAGGATATAACATTACCACGTCAAGGCACGTTTGACCGGACGCTTAATAGGGTTTAATTAGCCTTTTATGTCGCCAGACATTTCCTTTTTTTATTGCATCTCACTTTTTAAAAATACACAATTAATGAGTCACCACTTGAGATCGTGGAGCTTTATTAGTCAAACGCCTTTACCTAATCAACTCGCCTCCATTGCTAGTTTTTCGCTAATTTATCGGGAATCAGCCAGGAAAGATGAGAACAATAAACAAGCCATTTCGTCGCCTTTGAATGCTTGTTGAATTGGAAAACATCTTCATGATTACAGTTGTTCGTTTACAGAATATGAAAAACCTTCAGAACATGTACTGTATGTTTTAAACTTATTAACTACAGATTCATTTCTATACACAATGCAAATCAAAACGTGTTTGACCAAAAATACGCCCTTTAAGATACATTTTTTAGAATGATTTGCATTTACGAATACGTACATATCTTTTGAATTCGGGTCCAGCGCCACCTATGGTGATTTTGCTGTCTTTTAGCTCAAAACTTTTGAAAGGCTATGACGGGATGTCACGACTTGAATTAATACTTAAGTCTCGTAGCAAACCTAGATCAAGATTAAAAGTGAATTCTTTTCAGTATCACCATGCAAGTGTGGCCTACATACCATCGTTCTACTTAAAAGACTCGTTCAACTCCAAAAGTTCATATTTCCAATTAGGACTATAAATTAGAAGATATGCAAATGAACTTGAGCCAGTGGGATGAACGAAATAGGACACAGTGTCTGGCGAAATACAATTGCCTATTCAAAGGTTTCTAGGTTCAATGATGTTTACTGTGTTTTTTTTAAATTGTTATCAAGATACATCGACAAAACAGTGCAAAATATTCGTCCATGGAACTTGAAAGAGACACGTTATTATACATATAACAGTTTCCTCAAAAACTCAAATTTCAATAGAAATATCTTACAATCATCATTGCCCTAAGCAAAGCCTCAAATTATGGGAAATCAGCCAATGTTAGTTTTTCATTTCGAAAACCATTAAAACGTTTCTAATTAGCATTTGTACATTTTTGGGCTATTAAACCGCAAATTTTTGTAACGAATTGCGAAACAATGAGCACTTCATATGTTGATAAAAAATGCAAACATGAAGTAAATTATGATCAAATTGTAGTTTAGATTTCGTTTTCTTATATATTTATCGTTGCATATTGTTTTCCTACAAATCTCATCCTTAATTAGTCTGCATTCAGTTTCAGGAGTCAAAACGAATGAATCATCGAAAATGTTCATCGAGTTTCTAAAGTCTAAAATTCAAGTCCCACAAAAACCTATAACATTATAATGCATTTGGTTGAGAAAATATAGTCTAAAGCGCATTAGTGCTAATCCATTTGGTGTTTTTTATGCAAATGTATTTACTCCACATACGTTTTCAAACTTTGATTGACACGTAAATTCTTTATTACACTGACTAGAGTATATATACTTATTTTGAAATGCATGTTGATGAAGTTTCCAAATCTATTTTCAAAAATACTGATACAGTGTATATCAAATTTCGACATCATGCAGCATTGGATGTGGGGCGTCGCTGATAATGTTAACATCCTATTAGTACAGATGACAGAAAAGTAAGTTTTCGTTACGGTTACTTCCGGAATAAAACAATTCATAGCTTGATCCCATGTCAAAATCATGTGACACAAACATAACCAAGCAATGGTTCACGTCAACATTCTGAAATTGATATTGGTAAATCAAGACAAAACTGGCTTCGTACCCAGACGTGAAACCGTTTAAGTGCGAGGGTGGGGGCATTTTGGACGACCCTCGCGTGTCCATGACCTCTTCTCCCCCTAATTCTTTCTGCTCACCCCTAATACCCTACCCCTGGGCAAAGTCCCGCTCACAATTACTCTGCCGGAACGTGCAAAAGCAAGGGGAGGAGTACAGCAGAGCAGCATGAAGCCATTGAAATTTTTTTTGCATTAGATTAGACTGTGGTAAAAAACTTGCTAAACGCAAATTACAAAAACTTTTATATTTAGAAAAATTTGTCCATTGTTATTTGATGTCTACAAATTGCCTTACCGTTATAAAATTAAACGAATAAAAATAGTTGCAAATTTAAAGCACTGAGAGGAAAACATATATAGGAAATGTTGTTACGATTCAAGTTGCAAGAGAAAATTATAGCAAACGAGAACAGGCAGGGAAACGAAAATGATAATTGAAGTTTCATTTCCATATCTCTACTTCTGTGGAACCTCCGATAGTAAATTAGTGACAATGAGTTATTTTTCAATCCAAAATGTTCCATAGTTTCCAATTTTTAACGAGGAAGAAGTTAACGTAGTATGTTACATATCCAGATTTCATTTTTTATACCTGTTAAGAATCCAAACAGTGACCATATAATTTTCTCTAAATTAAAGATGTTATCTTTTTATCTTCTACGCTTCATTAAGTTTTTGTTCTACGGTAAAATTAAGCTCAGCTGTAAAAGTCAGACGCTGAATTTCATGACAAACTCACGGTTCAAAACTGACATTCTCGCATTGAACTAACAAAAAGTGCTTTGTCAATTGAGGTAAAAATCGACCAATTTTGAGAAATTTAAAAAACTGCCGCAGCGAATAACACAAAAAATATCCATTTCGTACTTTTTTCCCCTTCTCACAGTTTAGCTTATTTCCTGTTGTTAAACTTTTCAGAAAAATTCACGTTTAGTTTTTTTCTAACGCTCCTCGAAACAATGCAATCGCAGATACCAAATTCGGGATAACAAAAATCTAAAATCGCAGAGACCTAAAAGAAACATTGGCCATTAACATCCAATAAATTGCAATTTTGTTATATCAAGTTTGATGAAATTTAGGGCAGCAGGGAAAAAACCAGACGCACATTTTCATGAAAACTTCATGTTCTATTGGAGTATGTTGAAATTTATTCCTGAAATTCGGCATAAAAATGCACTTACATTACCACAACTCATAAATTCACGTAGGCCATGGTAAAACTTTAATTATACGTTGCAGTAAGTATGGCGGGGAGTAAGTTGAAAATGGAGAATGGCCAAGTTAATAGCGTTTCGAGGAGGGACTGAGCTAAATTGCAGCAAGTTTTGAGTGACAATGTTCACCACGCCTCTTGAGCCCGCCCCCAAAAAGGTCTGGCTGGCCATAAGTTGCAGAGTTGAGAGGAAGAGGGGACAAACCGTCCATTTTGAATTCAATAATATACTAACTAGTAGTAGCCCAAAGCGGCCAACTAAACTCGGGGACTCGCTTGGAACAAACTTTTACTTGGTGCGAACTTTTTATCCAAGAAGCCACTGAAGCTACTGAAGCTTTAGTGCATGCTCAACTCCAGAACAAACTCAACATTGTGCCACGAGAAAGTCCACAGGTGGTTGCCGAGCCAACTGGTAACCGACGCCGCATTTAGGATCGACGCTGAACGTTACTCCGCTAGAAAGGTATAAAATGCTTTTTTAATTCGTTATAGCCGGATTTTTTTTTCCAAAGGGGCACATGCAGTTAGCTCTATGCAAAACAAATGTTAAGGAAAACTTCCTAGTAGATGTTTGTAAAGTATGTTGCAGCTGCGACAGCTAATGTGATTGCAAATTGGTAAATTCGCTATATCCGATTTTTTTTTTAAAAAAATACAATTTCGCAATAGTGGCAGAGTCCGTGCCTCTGGGGCACAAGACCGTTTTGAGGCATAAATTTAGATAAAGCCTGCGAAGATAATTGGGTGCAAATCGCTATTTCCGATTTTAAAAAAAGATTTTGAATTAGAACTAGGCTCAGTCCTGGCTGTTGGATTAATATTTTGTGTAGAAAAAACTTAGTATTTATTATTCGATACATCTGTATTTTTTTAAAAATAGTTTAGCAGTGGCAAAATTTTGCAGTAAATCTTTACATGTACATTGTACAGTACTCATGTTCAGAGCATTTTTACGCTAGAACAAGGGACAGAGTGTTGAACCACTGACGAAGCATCACAACAACTAGGTCACATTCGTTACATCCGACATGTGGCTATAGTGCGGTTACTAAAGCTAAGACCTAAAACAAAATTTGCGAGCTTATTTTAAATAGCCTTTAATTTCAACAAATGAAGTTGGGCCCATGTGGATAATTGGCCAATATTCGCTAAATCCGATTTTGAAAAAAATTAATTGGCAAACATTAGAAAACTAGCAAATAAGAGGGCAGCATGGCAAGAAGTCCTTGTAGTAGAAAAACGCGATGAGGGACTTTTTACCATGACCTAGCCGCTCTTGGCTAGATCATAGCTTGATTTTCCGACATGTACTCTCGCTGCGATCCTTAAACGTCATTCTCTCCTTGCAGTTTCCATCAGCGGACCTTGAAGCTCGTCGCTTCCAGAAGCGGTCAACAATCGGACATCGAAGTCGAATGCTTTCCTGACAACTCGTTGAAGTCCAAGCTACCACACAGTATCTCGCAGCATGGATGTCTTCGGCTCCCTGCGCTCCATCCTCAAGACTGATGAAACCTGCATCGACAACAACGTCTTCCGGTTGCACTACAAGGCATCCGTGCTCATCCTGATCGCTTGCAGCATCATCGTGACCAGCCGCCAGTACATCGGGGAGCCAATCGCATGCATCCAGCCGGACGACATACCGGGAGCTGTAATAAACCAGTTTTGTTGGATCCATGCGACGTTTACGCTGCCAGCAGCGTTGGACAAGGAAGTTGGAGTGGAAGTGCCGCATCCAGGCATCGACAAGTACGTAAAGGGTGAGGAGCGCACGTACCACTCGTACTACCAGTGGGTTTGCTTCGCCCTTTTCTTCCAGGCAAGCCTTTTCTACATCCCCCGCTACATCTGGAAGATCGCCGAAGGAGGCAAGATGCGCATGCTCCTCCAGGGCCTGGACTCTCCCATCCTCAGCGAAGAAGCCAAGACGAATAAGAAAAAGCTGCTGCTGGACTACGTGGTGAACAACCTGCACGGCCACACCTTCTACATCATCGTCTTCATCCTGTGCGAGTCGCTCAACTTCATCAACGTGGTGGGCCAGATCTACTTCATGAATATGTTCCTGGGGGGCGCCTTCACCACCTACGGCCCCGAGGTTGTCAGTTTCACCGAGTCGGACCAGGAGGACCGGGTGGATCCCATGATCCGCGTCTTCCCGCGCATCACCAAGTGTACCTTCCACAAGTATGGTCCGTCTGGGGACGTGCAGAAGCACGACGCCCTCTGCGTGCTGCCGCTCAACATCGTCAACGAGAAGATCTACATCTTCCTCTGGTTCTGGTTCGTGCTGGTGGCCATCGTCACCGGTCTCTGCCTCGTCTACCGCATCCTGGTGGTGCTGTTGCCCAAGTTCCGCCTGCACCTGCTCAAGATGCGCTCCCGGCTGGTGCAGCGCGACTACGTGGAGATCGTGGTGCGCAAGATCCAGCTAGGCGACTGGTTCGTGCTCGACCTGCTGGGCAAGAACATGGACGGCCTCGTCTTCAGAGAGTTCATCATGGAGCTGGCTCGCAAGTTCGAGGGCAAGGAGTTCATATAGTGATTCCTCTGGGAATCCTTAGAGGAGAATCTCACGCCACTCTTCGTTCGACGACATGAACACTTGTGAGGAGGACGCTTCATTTCGAATTGCTACGCCATGGCTGCGGTGTTGTCCAATAAATTCTGGTACAACGTTCGCAAATCACATGCAGTTTCAATTTTCAACGTCCTTTTTCCCCCATCATGATACTGCCAGTTTTTCGATTTCACGCCTGGAGAATTCGACAGATTTTACGTCGAATAGATTCAGGCACAGTTTAACGAAGTTTGGAATTGAAACGTGTGCCAGGCCTTATTGTATAACCCGATCGAACATTAAAGCAATGGGGAGTGGAGTACAGGAGTAAATTTTGCATGGATGTCAACACGCAAATTGCATTCAATGAAACCTGGTGATCAACTGTTTATTAATGACCGACCTTCCTCCAGGAAATAGCAATAACCCACAAATCAATCACCATTTTTAATTGCTTTGTAAATGACACGACTCAGCCCTGGGGCGAAATTAATCAGTGTTTATTCGGATTTATCTATCAAAATGCGGTAGGTTCAAGAGCCTGGGGATAATCGCAGTTTTCACTTGAGTCATAATGTTAGGACTACAGTTATGTTCTCCCGGAAGTAGCAAGGGTCAACCAGAAATACACAGTTGGTCGTTGGGTTGAATTCGAAACACATGCAGCCCTCATCGTGACCACATCGTGGTCATCTAAGCAACGATTAGATAATGTTTGGCCTACCACCCTCAAATAGCAAGGGTCAACTTGGAAAAGAGCCAAATACACCGACCGCCGTCCATGCAAGAATGACCTTCGTCTTCACATCTGATTACTTCAATGGTCAGCTGCCAGACGCTGCGTCTTGTCCTTTCCTATTCCCCCCCTCCTCCCAGAGATCTTATTTTTATACCGTAGATTAGCACGAGCAGCATTCTCATAGTCCTTACAATGTGCTACCAGGTGGCCACACGTGAACGGAATTTTCCACGGAACGGACCACGGATTTTAGGGGATTGCGGGCATTTGCACATAGTTACAAAAATATATCCAATGTGACAGAATGACGTCACTGAATTGTTTTTATTCGAAATTAAAGGTTGAAAGATTTCCAATCCGTGGTCCGTTCCCAGGTGTCCGTTACTTGTCAACTTGACTTCTCCAATCTTCTCCATCATTTCCATTTTTACAAGGGTCCAATGATAGCAAACATTCCCACCATGACCATGATGGCAAATTCATCCCCCAAATCCTTTAATGCGAAGCTCAAGTGAATATCTCCAATAAAACGCATGTTGCGAGATAAATGCGAGAAATGTATATCTTGGAACTTGCTAAAACGCTTCATAGACAGAACACTGTGATAAAGAAAAACCTCCATTGAAATAAGTCTTAAGGTATTCATTATTTACGGCATTTTTACTGCTGCCAATCGTGCCATTTCGCTTTATAAGCTCCTTAATTGTTAGAGATATGAAATTAGGCAACATCGTTATATTTCATAAGTACGGGTTTGGATTTCGAACATTATCTTATACATATTCGCAACCGGAAACAGCTCTACCGTCGTTCCGAACGCCACCGCCAGATAGCGTTTCTCGAACCACACTGCCAACGATGCACTGTTGACCGTGAATCACATTCTGATTAAAGTTTAACAACATTTTGTAAAAGGAAGTGCGTAATTTGTGATTTATCGCGAGGAAGATCCGGTATCGAGTAAAGATTGCTTGAACTTTTTAAATACATCTATTACTTCGCATTTTGCATAAAACAAAGAGGACAAGCAATGCCATTTAGTGGACTTCCTATAGAGCGCCCTCAATTAACCGCATTGTAGCGATTAGGGAGGACATTTAAGACGTCAAGGACTAGTTACTAATACTGTCACTTAGTAATCTGATTCTCAGCATCATATTCTAAAATCAAAAGTGCGTGTTAAAAGCTTATAAAAGTCGGAAGGGGGCAGACCATAAAAAACTGCCAATATATCAATTTAGAATTTCCACAAGCAGTATTAGGCATAGGTTCAGTTGCACTAAGTTGCACCAGAAATTGCTGCAACAGTGCGATAAACCTGTAAATATATTAATTATACTGCTGTTAATGGATGCAACTAAATTGCAGGGTCATTTCTACCAACATTTAAGATTATGACCTTAAAAGGAGGTCAAGAAAGTTTTTAATTTACTGCAGTTAAAAACGTTGTTCAACAGCAGTTGGACAATAACTTTTCTGTAGCAAAACTAGATTGCACGTAACGAACACAGAAACATTGGAAACAGAGTGTAAGATTTGTGCCGAGCTGGGTCTTAAATATCGATTAGCAATAAACTAAATAAAATCACAATGATGCTATTTTTAGACGTCTCTTTGCATGGTTTAGAATGAAGGGATTAAGAATTTTATTTTTTTGTAAAAGGAATATTTCGTAATATTTTTGTACTAGAGATGAAGGAGACCATGGCCCCACCTGTGCTGCGTAGAAAAAGTGAAATTGTTTTGGGATAAGGAGGTTGGGACATTCTCAATAGAACATATATGTATGCTTACATGTGGCGTAACATTATTTTTATGCTCGTTCGCAAGAATACCAGTTTGTATGTATGATTGTATGAACAACTAAATATAGCGATGATCTCGTAAGTAATGCATTCAATGACTTGTGCGGTGCTACAAGTTTTGTAAAAAACAAACAAAAAAAACAGCAATAAGATCATTTTAAAAACAAAAGCTTTTTTTACAATTTTTAGAACTTTCTTGAATTTATAAAAAACAAAATGATTTTTATGGAATTTCAGAACGAGCACACGTATGAGTTAAGCAATAATAATTGGGTAAAACTTGAGGTAAACCAAATGTAAATAAAGATAAATGTGCAAGCTATTACCTAATAAGAGTGCAAACTGAGTAATCTGAAGCATTTGCTACATACTTCGTTACCCCCTCCCCTTCTTCCTTTTTGATTTAGCAGACATGCCTAGGCTCAGATTTAATCATAAGGTCCTGTTTAATGACGCATTTATTGTAACGAACTTTGAAACTATGCAGCTTGACGCCTGTATTACGAATAGTGTATTAGTATATGCCACGGTTATTAGGAGTATAAACAGTTTGCGATTTGCAGGGTGTGCGATTAATCTCTTTTTATTCACTCAACTGCATTAAATTACAATATCGACACACCCTGTATCATTTTTTTTCCATGTCATAAATTTCATTTACCGCCATTTATAATCTTGAGATTACAATTAATTATGCATTCCATTAATTGTTTGCTATAAAAATGTTTACTGCGAAGATCGCTTATGTGTCTCTTCTCCATGTTTATAAAAGAATAGATGCTGAAACGCTTTAAATTAATCCTCGCACCCCTGTCGCCATTTTGACAGTGACAACAAAAATGAAATCTACATATGGCTGACTCGGTAAACCTCACATTTGGATAAATCGTACGTATATACGTTATTCAGGTAAGATACGATTTTTGTATCTTTAATAAGGGATTTTCGGCTTGTGAACTGAATTAAAGCAACCACACATGCAGCGCCATCTAGTCGAAACGCTCCCCAATGTTAGCCCTTGAAGCACTAATAGTTTCATTTTCAAATTTACATAAAGCCATCCAAACAGTCAAAAAGCTCCATGTATTTGTAAATAATGGGTTAGAGGAGTCTACAATTGGTTTAGTAATTTAATCATTGATTGAAGGACATAGTGGCATCACTTCGAGATGTTTATGCCGCCAAACGATTCTCGGCGAAATGAGAAATGCTAATCAAGTATTGACAATGGTTTGATTATAGCCAAGATGCGTACTTATCATCAGTTGTCTAATGCCATCCTTGATCTCAGTATTAATTACTTTTGGAGCTACAGGCCTCTCATTCTGCATGCATGTGCACTGTACATGTTGGCCTACATCATCTTAACCTTCAACCATTTCCCCACCCTAAATCACGAATTTGCGACATTTTATTTGCTTATCCCTTCTTAGGCAATCGCGGACGTGTTTGGGAACTTAAAGTGTCTGTTAATACACTAATTCTGAGGCATGGCAATTATCTCAGCGCCATCTTGACGCATTTTGTGCGACCAAAATTCAAAGCTAATTTTTGGCTGAAGATGACACTTCATTGAAGCGCCATCTATTAGCTGATATGTTAATCAAAATTAACATTAATCTACCTTATTTTATACCGAAAGGTTAATTGAATCCTTTCATAAAATATCGCATAACGTGCAGACCTGCTTGAAATTAAATATGGGATCTGGGCTCGGTTCTTGGTGCTGGCCAAATGTAGGTCAGCATAACAGAAATGACTATACTACTGTAGTCAGGCGTCGCAGAACACTCAACATAATATTCAAATCACTTATGATAGGTGTTGCATATTAACATTCTGAGCACGATACCGCGAATTCGTACGCCATCAGCAAATTCAAGGTGACATTTCGCATTCAATTTGATTCAAATAAAAAACTCATGCACGGGCTGCATGCAGTCCATTAGTTTAAAAAAATGGCAGAGCATGCAATTCCGAGAACGATATTGCACATAACCCGAAAATAAAAGTACTTGACTATACAGATAACGAACCACCTGCATTTGTCTAGTCTTTTGGAAGGAACGTCACTGTACGGTACGATTGGCAAATACTAATCGTTTTATGAACTTGTTTTATAACCTACAATTAAACCTTACAGACAGGAAATGATCGAGATTTATTACTCGTAAATAAGTGAATTTCATGGGTAAGCGTTATAAACAGAAAATACACGCAATACATCTTTAAATACTGCATGGATTCTAAAAAAATTAAGTTTAGAATGCTCGCATTTTATTTTAAATTAAAAGTATACTTTGTACAGGTACAGTCAATTGGGATAACTTTGAGCCACTTTTGGTCGAACTTTCGACCACCTTATCAACTTTACCATGATTTTCTATATTGCAATGCATTTTTCCATCAGTTTAACTTTAAACCACTTGGAACATCTATTCCAATGCACAAAAGAAAAAAATCCTAACTAAATGAATCGGACTTTTTGAAGATTTTAAGCCGCATTTCCTTTACCCCCACCTATACAGAGCATTTCTTTTCCAGATTTGTAGATTTTTTGAATTATAACTGATTATATATTTAAATTACAAATAGATAAACTAGGCATCATGCTACGTGTATTTACATTAACAATATTAAACTCACTACAGACACATGAAAAACTTTTCAATAGCTTTCTACTCCCAATCCTATTATACAATGCCCCACAATGGGCTTGGCAAAATATCAAACATTTTACCAACATACAAGAAAAATACTATAGACGAATATTCCTCCTAAATTTTCTACCCCTGCCTATAACTAATTACATGTAATAGTGAATTATCCTTAACAACTATAACTAAACTGTCTAAACATCTGGTACAAAGAACCTTCTCTTTTTGGCTGAAGTTACTGAAAAGACCATTAGACATAACCCGTAGTATATTCTTATACTGGCCCGACGCCATCCCAAACAAATATAACCCATTTCAAGAATTTATCAACCTACATGTATCCCAATCCTCGAGAACAACTATAACTCCGACCTTAAACTATCCCAACTGAATGAGTATTAAATCAAACAGTTGCAGCAAATAGTCACCCTACACATAATTAATGAACACCAGGAATATATCTTACAACGAATCCAACACCACAAGACATACCCACTACTCTAGACTGAAGGTATACATCCTTACCTAAACTCCAACCGCCCGTTCATTTTAAAACGCGTTATCATATACCAATCAGAATTGATCCTTATTCCGTCTCCATCACTCCCTCCCCCACCCCATAATATTAAAATTAATACTTCTGATTTATGCCCTTTATGTAAAAAAAGCTACAATATCATGAACTCGTATCCTATTCCACTGTACACATCATGATCGAAATATATAAAAGCATCCACAAAGGCATGATGGTCTTAAAAGATAAAAATCTGTTTCAAGAATACTAGCTAGACCTTTCAACTATAAACGAACCCAACTTATGGTACCTTTTAAGAATAGCTAAAACATTTCAGAAAACTCTACTATCTCTGCAACTATAACCACTATACCACCCAACCAACGGAAACATAACACAGCATAATTGCCAGGAAGTAAATCGTACCGCGATTTAATTTTTCGTAAATTTCATTTCAGTAATAGCTCTAAGCATTTATATTGAAGGTAATTTCTTAAAAAAAAAAGATTTACCGGTGCATGCGACGGTATAACAAGAACGAGCCTTTTAGCGTATTTATGAGTGACCCGTTTGGGTGGGTTTTTAGATGAAGCGCTTTTGCATTGCATGCAAATTTATAGAACTTAAATCGAGGGTTTCGTCTGCTATGACAAATGCCATGTGAAACCGTGCATGAAAGAACACAGAAATTGTAATAAACAACCGTAAACAATGGAATAACTATTTTATAACGAAATATTCCTCAATTATGAACAACTTATTACCTGAAAGTATAAAAGTGGAAAGTTTTCCCTTTCAGGCTCTATAAATCGAAATACTGTATATAGCCTACCCGTTTATTATTTAAAACGAGTGTAAATAGGGCTTGCTAATTCAAAATTATACATCAAGTGGAATGCGCAATATCGTTCCATATGATCAGCATAATTATGATATGGAGTTATAGCCTATAATAACACAGTTCCTTGTTTACCGATCTTTAAAATTTATGGAACGGATTGTTCAGCCTATAAAGAAAAGCGGTCTCCACCTTTCTATTCAGGAATAAAATGAGTAAGGAACAGTTACATGTACAGTATATAATGCAATAAATTCCTGATTTTCTATCATGACAGGTAGTGTTAAATCATGTACTTTACTTGCAACTGAACAACAGATTAATGTACATGGCATGCATGATCCCGACAATGGTTTATCTTTACTTGGTCCGCCAACAACCAACTAATGCAATATTACAAATTATAAGTATTAGTGAAGAACTTACCATATGTTCAATCAAAGTGATTAATTCCAATTTTTTCCACTTCACTTTTTTCCACGTTATACCCTCAGTTACACAAAAACGTTGAACAATTCGAAGCTGAAAGGTTCCCACATGATCGTTGCACAACTCTTAACCAAGAAACAAAAACTAACGTCACCAATACTTTAAGATTTAAAGCATAAATATGACCGTCAATACCGTCCGTGGAAGCAAACTAGACAAACGCACGCCATTTTGAAAGCTAGTTCTTGAAGAGATCGTACAATGCTGTCAGATCAAAAACGTTTCCCTTAACGTCAAGCAAAAAAATCCATATGGCAATGTATAGTCGAACTCGGATAAGTGAATATTTTTACCAAGTATGTTATGCTCTGTATACATTTCCGGATATCAAATCATACAGGGTGCCCAGAAATTTCATTTTCAACACCCCTGACTTTTCCAGGTTTTAAAAAAATTCCCCATGACAATTTTGCAAATTTGTACTCGGAAAACGTGGAAATTTTTGCAAATTCGTACTCGGAAAACGTGGACAATTTTACAAATTTGTCCTCGGAAAATGTGGGAAATTTTCCAATTTTGTACTCCGAAAACGTGGAAAATGTTGCAAATTTGCACTCGGAAGACGTGGAAAATTTGCTAATTTACACTTGGAAAACGTGTCGAATCTTGCAATTTTGTCCTCGGAAAACGTGGATAAATTTGCAAATTTGTACTCGGAAAATGTGAACAATTTTGCAAATTTGCACTCTGAAAACGAGAAAAATTTCCCACGTTTTCAGTGCAAATTTGCAAATTTTCCTCGTTTTCCGAGTGAAAATTTGCAAAATTGTTCTCGGAAAATGTGAAGAATTTTGCAAATTTGTACCCGGAAAACATGGAAAATTTTGCAAATTTGAACTCAAAAAACGAGGGAAATTTTTTCAAATTTGCACTTGGAAAACTTGGAGCATTTTGCAAATTTGCACTCCGGAAAATGTGAAGAATTTTTCAAATTTGTCCTCTGAAAACATGGAGAATTTTGCAAATTTGTACTTTAAAATCGTGGTAAATTTTTGCAAATTTGTACTCAGAAAACCTAGAAACTTTTGCACATTTTTACTCAAAAAATGGGCCCTGAGCTAACCATGTGGAAGCATTGATTTTGGAATGCAACAACATGACTACATGGAATTTCCCTGACTTTTTCAAAAAAAGCCATTCTTCCGTGACTTTTCCAGGTCTGGGGGTACCGTATTGTATCATAACTGATTTTATGAGAAGCTTTATGTGCAGCTTGAACAATGATATTAAGAATGCTTTTTTTCAATTAAATAATTTATTAAAAATCTAAAAGATAGTCAGTTTCTTATCACTTTTACGTAAGTGCTGTTCTCCATGAATGGCCTTTTCATGAGCTTTCAACTGCCGCAACTTCATTTCGTTTATATTAATCTTCTCCTTAAGCTGAGCAGATACTATCCTATCTCTGAAATATGATAGAAGAGGGTCAGAATAGGTAACAATCAGCAATATTATTTTTTTAACAATAACAAGCACAATCAAAGAGATTAAGAAAATGATGCCATTTTTACTGTTAGAATAAACGTAAAATGTCTTATGGAGGTACGTACTTTGTCTCATTTCTTGCTAAGGCTGTTTGCAGCCTTTCCAATTCCAACTGCGCTTTACGGATGTCCTCGGACACTTGAAAGGACTACCAAGAATAAAAGAATTTAATATTTGACACCATTTTGAAATTTAACCTTATTTTTGAACTTGATAAATGCTTTACCTGTGTATTAAGATTCTTCATCGTTGCCGATTTTAGCACCTGTTTATCGGTAGAAGCTTTCTGGGATTTATTACTTGAACTAGCTTCTGTGTGATTCAGAAATAAAAAAGTAACAAACATGGCGATGAATTTAAACTAAATACAATAGTTCCAACTTGTACAGGCAAAAAAAAATTGGGCAAAAGGAGAAAACTAATTTGTTTTTTCAAAAGTCACCAGATCACCAGGTTGCAAATTGCATAAAAGTGATTTTTTCTGATTTCAATGTTTTCTCGGCTAACAATTGGTTCAATTTGAAGATTTCTAAGTTTACCAAGATTGAACAGAACAATTTTATAAATAAAAAGTAATGCCTTACCCTGTGAACAATCGGCAGCCAATTTCTTGTTGATAAAATCAAAAACCGATGCTTTTTTCTCAAAGTCATATCCATCCTGTACAACTTTATCTTTCTTACGTTGTTTACGACGTAGCTTTTTGTCCACTTTGAGCAAATTTCTATTACCTGCCTTCTCTTTCAACTCCATGACTTGATCGAGAGATTTGCCTGCCATTAAAGGAGATCCCTGCTATCAAAATGCTCGTGTAATAATTTCAATCATTTCGATAACATTAGACAACAACAATACCTTGAGGCAATACGACAGCTTCAACAGGTTCCATTCTTCCATCACCATTTTTACCAAGGCCCATTCTATGAATAGTTTCCAGTCATATATCGATGAAATCATTAAAATGCAGGACTTTTGAGGAATCTAAACTGCAAGTTAGTAGACTGAATTCACTTACCCTAAGACGTATCCCATCTTTGCCATCAGCTTAGAACCAATACCCTGAAAAAGCATCTTGAATTAGTAATTTTTGACAAAAAGAAAACTGAAAACAAATTTCATCTAAATGATCAACCTGGAAAATTACACAATCACACAAACAGCATATAAAAAATGTTACTTTAGTGTGCTTCTCCCATTGGCCAAGTGCCTGAGATGTCGGTACAGTGGAGACCCAAGCGGTGACAGGCATGAGCAATTCAACTTCTTCATCACTTCCTGGTATCTGAGACATTTGGTTGCAATCGTCGTCACTTTCATCACTCTCACTTCCAGAATCATGCTCTATTATCAAAATGTATATAGTTTACATTTTCAATGGGTTTCAATATGCACCAATCAGAAACCAACTGCTCAAAATCAAGATAGGGTAACTAAAAGGAAGAAGATACCTTTTGGTATTATATCTTCCAGTTCTAGCGTTGCAATGGTCCCATACTGCGAGTATTTAACCGTAGTTTTATGATCTACATCGTCAACAGATTCGACGATGGCTGGATACCATAGTCCATCGGTAAATTTAGCTATACATGGGGCATCACGATGCAAAAGACTTGCTTAGTCATGGAACAAGAAACACTAGCATTTAGAGATGCACTTTAAATAATAAAGAGATTTGTACAGAAATTCAATTACCTATAATCTGGATCACTAAATTGTCTCAATGTTTGAAATGCCACGACATGACCGTGAGAAAATCTACATTCAGTATCTTCAAACCTACAATTTCCCTCCATAAAGTACGGACAAGGCTTCATGGCATTGCTCGTTGGATTACAAAACAAAACCCTAACCTGCAAGATGAAAAAAAAAATGTTTTTAGGCATGCCTCGTACGAATTCCATTTTTATTTTCAACCTTGCATTTGAGAGAATATGATCCATACCATTAATAATTATGATAATTTACATTACGAATGAAGCGGAATGATACATATGAACAAGCAACATTACATTAAGAAAACTCCCCATTACAAAAACGAATTGAACTGGATCTATACAGCATCCTAAATATAGAAACGAACTGACGTCCAGGATTCATACCAACCTGGATGTCACTTGCATCACTGATCTTTTGACTTGGTTCAGCAGACAGAATGAGGGCATTGTGATAGCCTGCTTGACCCCATTCATGACTGAAAGGTGCTTGACACTTTGTTCCTTCGAGAGATTCCAATAGCCGCTGCACATCCGAGTCGCCATTGCCAGTTTCGACAGTGACTCTGTCGCCCTGACTAGTGGACGCCACCTCGTGGAGCGAGGCATCGATTGGCACACTATCCGCATTTTGCATCAATTCAATTTCCTGAAGAAGCCGCTTCTTTTTCAGAGATAGAAGGGAGTCTGCAGACAAAAGTGATACGACCCTGACATGTGAGCAGCTGCTTAGCTGTCAGGTGGAATGGATAGGATAAATCTAAGAAAGTACCTTTTGTCAGTTCGATTAATTGTTTCATATCCTCGCAAAGATTTTGAAGATCTCCTTGAACGGCATCTTCTGACATGTTCATTGTCATTTCCACATTGAGCAACTGTAAATCATGGAGTACAACATAGTATAGCAATTAACTATATGTGTGCCTATAATGGTTCAACTGGATACATAAATGGAATGTCGATTAACATTTTCCCAATCATTACCGACTACAATTTAAATAGCCACCAGAGCCTGTGATCTGTCATGTTTGTTTATGATCAAGCCCATGCAGTCCCACACTATACGTAGACTCTCGTTTTTACCAAAATGATTGATAGCCAACCATTGTCTCCTAATATATACAGATGAGGAGAATATATACGCCAAAAACCCAGGGTAGGGGAACCCGAATTAACGTATTTAATAAACCTGCAAGCTGGAGGCAAGAAGGCCACATCGATCGATCTTTGGTCTGCCGGCAATGGCCATTTAGGAGTCATGGCAGTGATAAATATTGCCATCTTGTGCGTGCAACTTACCTGCGCTTCGTATTCTTTGATTAATTTTTCCAAATCTTCTTCGCTCTCCATTTTCTTCTGTGCATGTATTAACCGTAAGTTTAAATTCTGAACCTCACCATTCAGCATGTATACACATAACATCCGCCATTACCGAATTCGAATTACGGAGACTCTTTGAGCACCAGCCGGTGGAAGCTGTCATCGAACTACGGAGTCTCTTTAAGGCACGACTATAGGGATGTGGTCCACCAGGAGGCATTGTTGAAGCTCATGGCAATACTGTGGCACGAGTCTCAAGTAGCATAATCCACCGAATATGTGTTATCAACTAATAAATGTGATTCATGATTCATTCATCATAGGGTACTCAGGCAGAATCTCTACGAATGGTACTTTTGACAGTCATGTGCGCAAAAAAGATTGCTTACAACGGTTTAAAAAACAACTTTAACCTCAATTGAGTTTATTTTGCACAAATGAAGTAATGCAATTCATGACTGTCAATAATTAAAAGTGACATTCGTAAAGTTTTTATCTGCGCACCCCTATAATGACTTTCCTTGCGATTTGATATTTTGAGTGAACGCAAACTAAATGAAAACTAATCAACAACTTTAAAAAATGTAAAATGTTTCTCTTTCAGATGGATGGAATATTTTAAAAAAGTAGACATACATGTATAGTTCTAATTATTGTGGAAATTTAAAAAAAAAAAACATGAACAATTTTGTTTAAATTTTCTTTGAGAAAATGTTTCCAGGAATTCATAAAAATTAAATGGTCAACTTTTAAAGTTTTGTTTACAAAAATGTGTAATGCACGGATTGCACGCCTACCTCCTGGGTTTTTGCACAACAGGTCCCAGGGAACATCACGCAGGCCGTGGCGCTATATCCGGCGGTTATAAAAGAAAGCTGGAAATTCAAAGATGAACTTTTTATTTAGCATCTTAAGTCGGGTACACACTAGCCATCAAACCAAAACTAAAAACCACAAACCCAAACTTTCAACGTGAACTAGTTTCTATAAAAAAATAATACAAACTCGTTTTACAAAACCTGAGCGTACGATAGATACGATAGGGTACGAGCAGAGTGAACCGATTTCAGATCAGCTTTCTGCCTCCGATTACTAGCGCATGCGCATTCGCAAAAA
>JAQGAO010002308.1:0-20170 GCA_034697705.1 Ommatoiulus sabulosus | reverse complement strand
CTTCCCTGATGTTGAGCGTTCATCCTTTTGTTACCTGCACATGTGGAACATAATATTCATTAACGAAATAAACAATTCAATTACATGAATACAAAAATAACACATTGGCGAGCATGCCAAAAATACACAAAAGGTGTATTGTTGAGAATCTACAGATTCTCAACAATTTGGAACTGCCCTCATTTGCTATAGGAGTCCCCCTTAACTTCAAATACTCTTCTAATTTTAGATCTTGGTCTGTTAGCTGTGCGGTTCTTGTTGAGGAACGCATCGGTGCATTACGGACTTTGATAACATGGACCAGAGGATTTTTCCACCTAAAGAAGTAAAGGAGGCCATATCAAACACAGCGTCGAACTCCCTTAAAGTACTAGGACCTTATCATGAATGAAATTGTCGTCGTTGTAGGCAGAAGTGAGCAAGGAGTTGATTTTGTTCATCTGGGCTTTTATGTTTTTTTCTCCTGGACACGTGAAGGGAGTGCAATTAGCCGTTCCACAATGCTTACATGAAGACGAGGTACTGGGTGACTCAGAAGTCGATGTTTCGGACTGATTTGCCGTAAGACCGTTAGTTTTGTCTAGTTCGTATTTCCTAAAACGACGTTTGTTTTTTGTGCTGGAGGTGGTTGCACTTGTATAGACTTTTTTAGGTTTCCTGGTATTGACCCACATGTGATTGTTGCAAAGAATGCGCTCCTGCTGAAGTGCACGACTCCAAAGATCTTTAATCAAGGTTATCGATTCCCTATCAATTATACGGGTTATCTAAATATGAAGGGCATTGTACATCAACCTGATGCAAGTGTGCTCCGATTCGGGCGTTCGTAGGTTGTTAAGTTGGTCTGTGAGGTAATTTAAAAACTGTGGTTGATTGTCCATCCTGTTGTTGTATTTTGTTAAGCGAGGTGCGGATTAATGAGAGGCGAGCAGTAGCTCTGTGTGAGGGAGCCAAAAGGGTGATCCTCGAAAGGTTTTTTTAGGGTTTATTCACGTATGCGAACGAGGCTGGTTACACACTTCTAACGCATTGTCTATATGTATAGCTGCCTTAAATCTATTAAAATCTTCCACCAATTTTGACGTGTCACGTTGCGACATTTCCCCGACCGTTCCAAATTCAAAAACGTATCATTTTCACCTAACGGAGCTGCCAAAGTCAAGATCTGCCCACCCTTTAATTTAATTTCGGAATAGGACAAATTAATGATCTTGAAATGTCTACATTGCCTTGGGCAACAAAAATTCCATATGTGGGTCTCACTTCCAGAGAGGCACGCGGTGATGGTACCACCATCATCCGCTCTCTAATTGGTGCTGATCCCGACACCCAACATGGAGGAAAAGATACTGAACACGGAGGCAGCACTTCTGGGGACACCATGGTTATTGGGACATAAGCCAGTCTACAAATACAATGTTTCCTCTTTCAATATCAGCTATCTCTACTTGTATGTCTATAAGACTATTGTGATCTCTAAACAAAGCCTTACTAAAGGAAACTTTTCTATCAGGTTCATCTTCATAAAATAATACTTTTGATAACGGGAAATATATTAAACCCGTCATACTTGCAAAATCCATCCCCATAACCAGAGGTTCAGGTAATTCCTTGTAAATTATAAACTGATGTAACCAAAGGCAACCCAGAACTACCATTTGCACATCCACTGCTCCACGGTATGTTTTAATATGGCTACAAGTGTTAAATCATATAAATTAAAAATTTCAAACTTACTTTTAAGGCACACAGCAGTCTGCCTCCTGCCCCTTGTGTGACGTCAGTTGCCAGGTAACCCCAGCATCCAGAATAGATCTGGGAAAGTGAGCCTGACGTTGGGAGACAGCCAAAATAATGTGACTAGCTCACATACAAGCTCTAAAGGTTTACCTGGGATGCTCATCCTAAAAAGGGCATAGCAAATGCTATTAGCTAAATGAAAAAGAAAAACTAAATATCATTGGTTTTAAACAGCAAAGCTAAACCGAAGGGTTATCGCTGTAGAAAACCAGGAGCAAAATTCAGAACAGCCAGAAGTCAGCAGGGAAGCACTGAAGGACTTAGCCGTTTGAATTGACAGCTGGGAACTCCAATTTCTCTATAATTCTGGAAAATCATAACCATTTGAATTAATTTTTGAGATCCTTTGAGAGGCGATAGCTGATAACTAACTTCTCTAGCCATCATGGGAAGTCTTAACCATTTGAAATGACAGTTATTGATATCCCTTGAAGGGAAATAGTGAAGGACTTCTGTTTATCATTGGAAATCTGAACCGCCTGGATTGACGGTTGTGGATATCATTTGAATTCAGATAGTACATAGCTTCTCTAGGAGTTAATGTTCAAGTAAACTCTGAAATACTCTAATTAGGAGTTGTTGACCGTCTTAATTGACGGTTTTAACCTTGATCAGTGGTAGGAGTAAGGTTGAGTTACTTGAAATTTTATGTTCAAAATCGAAACCTATGAAATATTTATTATGTGTCTTTCATACTATAACATTTAGAAAGTGTATATCCTGAAAGTATTTATATCGTTCGCTAAGGTGAGCAGTTTGGCATAGTTTCGTTTTACTTGATTTGACGTTTTTGCGTAGCGATTTTCCGTTGAATTTGAAAGCAAAATAGCGTGATAATACTTAGAAAACATAGGCGCGGAAAGATGAAATGAAGGCGATAGATGTATCCAAAAAAATTTATTGCAGTTTTCAATTAGAAATAGCTGCACTTGCAACAATGCTGCTGACTCGGTAGGCGACTTGCAATATGGCGTAAATGGCGTCAGCAGTGGGATTCTGTGAAGGGGCGTTTCTTCGCCGAACGTGATTGGTTGCTGAATTGTCGTGCAAGGGGCGTGCCTAGATAAATAAACGCGCGAAATTCAAACTTAGGTATAAATTATTACATTGTGATATTCGTGTTAAATATGATAATTTCTATTTTTGATGACCTAACCGGGGGCTCCGCCCAAAACCCCCGTGGCTAGGGGGGCTAACGCCCCCCTAAAACCCCCACAAGCCTAACCTAACTAACCTAACCAAACTTAATGTATTCTGATGTAACCAGTAAGTAACCTACATGTAAAGATGTTACTTTCAATGTTTTATTACCTAACCGGGGGCTCCGCCCCAAACCCCTGTGGCTAGGGGGGCAAATGCCCCCCTCGGACCCTTACAGTGGGGGCCTGCAGCCCCCACACCCCCACACCCCCACAGTGGGGGCCTGCGGCCCCCACACCCCCACTGGCCTAACCTACGTTAACTTAATCTCACGTAAACTAACAGATCGCCTTCCAGTCTTTTGTCCAGACCATACTTTAGCCAAATTCAATACCTATTCCTCAAAGTCGTCCAGGCTATCACCATCTCGATCATGTTTAGGAACGTCTGATTTCTTTAACGGGCTGCACAGGGAGCCAGCCAGCCGGAAAAACTCCAGTGTGCAGTCCACATTGCATTCCTTGCACTGTTTTAGAAACATATACCGAGCTAGATTGCCAGGTATGTGGGCTTTCATCCTACCAGAGGACGACATAGAAGACTTGGCTGTTTGCCACGAGGACTCAATAGCATTTGTATGTGTCCCAGTTACTGGGTCCTTCAAATGCAAGTAATGATTAACCTTTAAGTGGTTGTAGCCCTCATCCTGCAAGCAGTCATAGGCCTTCCAGAAGTCACTCAAGATGGTAGTACCTGGCTCAATCTAGTCTCGGATTACTGGGAGCAATCTGTCAGTACCACGGGATTCGACAGGTACCATGAACACACGTCCAGAGCCACGCTCATACCCGCCGAAAACCCATTGGCCCTCAACATGACGCCCCCTATGATACTTGCGTTTGCCAAACTTTGACTCGTCAATTTCAACCTCCTTACCAACCCCACCAAGTTTCTCAGGGTTGGTAAAGAATGCATCAAACACCACCTCACGGCAGAACGATGACCAGTTCACCAGAGCTTCTCTGCCCATCTCTAGCTCAATCCCAATGGTGCGCAAAGATACATTCTCCACCCAAAAGTGAGCAAACGCAAGTATCTTCATGATTGGCAAATGAGAATTTTCGAAGAATGTGTGTTTCCGGAGCGCAATGCGGGTGCCACACGCCCTCGCTTTTTGTTTCTGGACAGACACCCGTCCACGACAAACCCAACGAACACCATCAGTGCTTAAATAAAAGATACATGCTTACTAAACTAAGAGCCACACAAAATACACATTCCAGCCACTGTTTCACAAAATTTTGTCCTTACCGACTTGTGTCAGGCGCAATTTGTAAAAAAGTCCCACAATTTGGGCATGAATAGGTGCCCTCAGCAGGAATAAGTCCCAACTGAGCCAACTCTGCTGGTAGTTGGTCCTTATTCTCACATAATTTAAGTATTTTCTGAAAATTCATGTTGAATGTGGAGGAATGACTGTGGAAATTCGTGTTGTGATGCCAAAAAAAGTGTTAAACTCGGTATTTGTGTTTTGGAAAGAAAAAGCGCGAATTATTTTTGGGACACCCTACATTTGGGTTACGCCCCCTGCCAGATGCTGCCGCCATGCGAGGAAAACGCGCACTCGAAGACGCCATGTTGCCACTCGTTAGGCAAACGCGAAAGCATGGCCGCCTACGCATGATGCGCAACTTTAAAAGCATCGGCCGTTTTTACAGGAGAAATCGATCGCCTTTCTGTTTTTCGTCCGGGATTCACAAGTGTAAGTAGTTTTAGTAAATCTTTATTTGACAACACCCAGACGGACCGGAGCGAATGTAGCCAAATCCCGACTTCCGAAACTTAGCCAAAAATTGCTAATTTGCCTTCACCGCCAAAGTTGACAACGTACAATCTTATACTTATAAAGGTGAGTGCAAATTGCATTGTTCGATTTTTTAATGAGATTCCCATTTATCGTCTATCGCTATTTCCTACTGATTGTGTACTTTATTTAGTACTAAGAGATTTTGAAAAGAGAGCATGAAAAGTTTTTGAAAATTTTACATATTTGTAATCGGAAAATGTTGAAATATTTGCAAATTTGTACTCGGAAAAGGCTGAAAATTGTTAAAAATTTGTACTCTGAAAAGGTTGAGAATTTTGCCAATTTGTCCTCAGAATCTGTTGAAAATTTACGCATCTATACTCGAAAATACAGTAATTGGAAATTTGTGCTCAGAAACGTGGAAAATATCACACATTTTTTCTCGGAAACGCGTGGAAAATTTCGCAAGTTTGTCTTCGGAAAACTGTTTTAGAAAATGTTACGTTTTCAAATTTAAATATCCTTTGAAATTGTTGAATTGCTTTAAATCACTATAATAAGCGCGTAGTAGAAGCGTTAATTTTGGATTGTGGCAACATTTGATTCGTTGAATTTCACTGACTTTTTCAAAATAAATCATTCTTCCCTGACTGCATGTTTCATAAATTGTCAAGTTACCCAAAACCTGAAAATTTAAGTAGTTCATGAAAAACCTGTTCATGTATGCCTACACTGATAGCTAGTGCGAATTGCATTTTTCATTTTTTAATGGACTTTCGAGTTTACGAACTTTTTCGTACAGGTTCGTAAAAACGAGAGTCGGCTGTATTTCGGTGATGCTTCGAATATGTAGTATTAATCTACTTTTCAATTATTGAAGTGCAGAGGAAGCAGCAATTCATGGACGCGTGTGCATCCGCCTACCCCCACAAATACAGGTCTTGCCCTTTGAATTTGTGTCAGCAAATCAATAAAATACCGCCTGTCGTCCATTGTAATCTAGTCTAACCTTTGTGCATTCTGCAATGCGTAGTTGCGCACTGAATAAACAACGTGAGTAGACTAAACACTAGGTGCGGCATAACGGGATTCATTTTTAGGGGAAGAAAGTTTGTTGGCAGAAGCGCTTCTGCTATTCTGCGATGCCATAGGGGCTATGACAGCACTGCTAACCCGCAAACCACCTGGCAAGCTAGACTGCTAGACTTTTTGGGCATTTGGCCGCAGCACAATGGGAATGTGACCTTCAACCGTTCATTATTTTTATCATAAAAGCCAATATTTCCGCATACTCGCGGTCTTTATTTTGGGACGAAAGAACTCAGTAATCTCGGATCTTTTTACGAATTATTTTCGCGCTGCAGTTCCATCTTTGTCGCGCCTCCGAAATTGTAACAATGACGAAATAGATTTAAGCCTCGCCGCTTGAAATGGATGCCCACCTCGCGATTCAAAATCACTTCGACAATCTACGGCAGGTACGGGTTCATTTATTAAGTTTTGTCGTATTTAGTATGTAAAACATTTGATGAACGAGTGAAAATTTTTCCGTAGATCGTGTGCCCTCGAATATGAACACTAGCCTACATGTGCTTTCTAGGCGTGAGAACTGACTAGTGCTGAAGCACGACGTACGTAAGTACAAGCCCAGAATGTTTTTTAAAAAAGTACATTTAAAAGTACATGTGCAGTACTTTTATACATGCATGCTAGGGCGTAAAATTTGGCAAAAATGCGAACTAGCTGAATATCACTATAAATATATCTAGGCCTTAATGTTCTCATATTATCAACCAGGTAAGACTTAGAATGTGCATTTCCAGAGGAGATGAAAGCTGTTTATGAATACTCAGCTTTGCTTATGATAGCCTCAACGATCAATATTGGACATAATTTATAGGGAAAACTTAACATTATGAGTTGATGCCTTAATATAACACTGGGTGAAAGAATGACTAGTTTGCCATTATCTTGGGCTGGCTCTGGTGTGGTGCTCAACACTGCTCACTTATGTGACGGTGAAAGTGTGTGAATACAGAATTACAGATATTCTAGGACTTGGCTATGGCTGTTTCAAGCCATTCAGATAATCAATTTTTAACGTAATCGAAATAGCTGAGCTGGTCAAGATTTACTGACTAGACTTTTGAGCTATTTGGAAATTGGATGTGAAAGCTAATATTGACCAGTCACTCGTTCTCCATAACCAGTGTATTTATTAATGGCTCAGCACCACTGCGCCTTCATCAGGAGCTAAAAAATTACATGTTAAAATCATTAAAAGTTAGATCTCAGGCAAGAGGCTGAAGGCTGGCACAGATGCGTTGAAACGTTGAGCAATTAATAAATACACTGATTGTGGAGAACAAGTCTCGTTTATTATATTATCTCTTCCAACCCCTTGACGATGGAAAGAAAACAGTAATAATGATGCCAAATTATAGTTTCTTAGGGATAATTGGTCTTTTCTGTTGCTGTTGAAGCGTGAAACTTGCTTCAATATACTGCTAGAAGCTATAATTGACCAGCTCAGTTAAATTTATGGCGGTTTTGCCACTCAAGAAATGTTTCCTAACCATTTTGTATGCCTTTAATGAACCCCAAAGAGAAATTCACACATCCCAAGGGACTGTTCAAGACATGTGTATTTCTCTTGGAATTTAGGTATGATAACCTTGATTAAAATACAATGGTGTTGCTTGCATTCCTGCACAATAACTAACAAGTGACATGCTAGGGCTTTATACCTCCATCCCATTTCCATCAGGTCACAGTCAAAGTCTACTGACCTAAACTTGGATAAATCTTTCTTAGTTTCCAGTGACCCTGCCCAGCACAGTTATAGCTGTTGTCATAAATTAATTCCTGGCCTTTATTTATATACTGGCTGGCATTTGATAGAGGCTCCTACTACTCTCCTCGTGCATAGTCTACCTCCTTGGGACATACTTATTTATCTCATTTCAGGACTCAAATATCTGCAACAGTTCGTTTTATCGAAAATTACATCCAACCAAAAGTGTTGCCAAAAGACTTCCTAAATTTATGTTCTAATGTTTTCTTCATGAAATCGATATTCGTGAAAATGTATCGATTTACTGTTGCACTAACCAATGTATTGCACTACACAAGCCTCTGTATCCGCCCTCTGGAATCCTCAACTTAAATATTGAGTTTCATGAAATTTCATCGAGCCATTTGCTCGTAATGCTGTACATTGCTGGTACACAAAATACTGAACAAACTGACAAAAAGTTAATTGAACGTGGCATTGGTCATTACTGGCCTAGAACAGGATAGTAACCAAGTGTAAGGTAACAATTTTAAGTGTGTAGACAGATCGGCAATTTTATTTATAGAGATATTGTTATAGTGCCTTTGCTAGCTAAACTTTCTCTCAACCTGTATGCCTTCCAATCATTCATCAATCTTTTGGTGGACCCATCTGATCTTTTTCATGTTTTTGCACTAGAGACATCCAACTTTATTTGATTAAAAATCCATTGGCTCTAGACATCCATTTAGAATTCCATCCCTTCCTACATAACATATCGAACACCTGTCTGGCTGGGACATTTTTGCCGATAAGCTTGCCATAGCCTTCACATCATTTCCCTTCTTTCAAACTAATAACACCCCCATCTCACTCTGCTGTAAACCTAAAGCTTATCAGAACTGTAGTAATAACGATGCTCCTTGTTGATCTGTAAGTGCTATCAGAGATCATATTACTTCAAAATGTAAACAAACAATCTTTCCCATTCACTGTTGAGATAATCAATAGAAAAATGACATTAGCGATAGCGACACGCCGAACATTTGCACAATGGGTGAATAATATTGATGTTTTTATATGTATTATTCACAGGTGCCTCAAACGGAATTATGGGTTTGTGATCCAATAAAATTGAAAAATGTTACTTTGTATAGCTCAAACGGATACAAATAGAGAGAAATTCATATCAGAAATATAGTAGGCCTAAATAAAATCCCTGCTGACCAGCTGTTCAGTAATGCACCTTTCCCCTCCCTTTACAACAATTATTTAAATGATCGCTTTTTATATTTTTGCCATGCTGACAAAAATGTTGTGAAGTAAAGTTTTGGGGGAGTTTCCAGATTGCAATCCTATAATGTGATGGCTGAATTATGCATCTTCCTCTTTTAGTTCTCACACTTGTTTTGTGTGCATAGTGCCACTATGGTTCTTTTCAGCCTAACATTCACTTTGTGCACTTGATTGAACGGTTTCAGAAATGCAATTAAGAAGGTTTCCCTCACCAATCGGGAAATAGGAGAGGCTGCCTACAAATACTTCCTTAATATTTTACATATTGTAACAATACATGTGACCATAGATACATGAATTTGTTTTAAGAACATTGGTAAAAAATAATCAATTTAAAAATATTGAACCACACGTTTCTTGCCTGCTGATAACCATCTTTAAAATTCAAAGTTTTGCTACCACTGATTCAATAGCGATGCATAACTTTGGGTGAATGTGTGAATTATCGGGTTTGAAATTTAATTGCTGGAAAGAATTTTTTGGGCGTTCCCTCGTTACTAAATGCTGTATGCATGCAGCAAGGTTGAAGATTTGCGCATGCAATGAAGGAAAATCCTGAATTGCAAGAAGTCGTTAATATACTTAGAATGCACATTTATTAAAAAGATTGGAAGAAACTTATGGCATTTCAATTCTAAATTTTGATAAACAACTGAAGGCACTTCTAGCCTGAACCCAACGGTGCGATGTTATCAACGCTTTTAGCATTTCTGAAAATATTGAACGGATTTAAATTACTGTATGCAAATATTAGTGGGGGAGAAGGTGGGACGTCATATGCAAATTAGTATGCGACTTAAGCGACAATTTTTAGGCTCCATTAAATAGGTTGGTGCAACCAGAAGTACATGTACATGTAAATGTGCATTCTAAGTACATGTATATTAACGACTTCTTACAATTCAGATTTTCCTTCGTTGCATGCGGATATCTCAACCTCGCTGCATGCAAATAGCATTTAGTAATGAGGGAACGCCCAGTAAATTCTTTTCCTGCAATTAAATTTCAAACCCGATAATTCGCCCATTCACCCAAAGTTCTACATCCTATTGAATCAGTGGTAGCAAAACTTTGAATTTAAAAGATGGTTATCAGCTGGCAAGAAACGTGCTGTTCAATTTTGTGCTGGTCTGACTCAGCTTGATTTCATTCCCCCAAAAATATTTTTATGAAGAATTTTATCAAACGACCCTTTCTCTGCAGCGTGCAATTCTGATGCGTGATGCCAAGCTCATTTCATAATCAAATCACTCTTCTGAAACTGCAGTGAACATCTTGATAACCATTGTCTCCTCACGCCATGCCAAGCTTCCCTTTGTTTTTTATCTTTCTCTGTCCGTACTTCACACACTGCCCTACACATTTCTGGTGAGAATATTTTTTTCTACAATTATCGCACCATGTTCGTTTTATAGCACGGTTTGACCTTTGTTACTATTCAGATTTTGAATTCTGAGCATTTATGAAAATTTATTTATCATGATGACATTCAAACTTGGAAGTGCAAAATGCACTTTTCTGAAGAGGAGTGTTTCAAAGGAATGTAGCAAAATACCACTTCCTTTTATTAACGTATTCTTGCACTTACAGTATGCATACATTTTGTTGCAAGTACGTGGGTGAAATTGTATATCTGAGCATAGGTTAATTTCATTGAGCTTTTTCTGCTATTAAAAATCTAATATACATGTATAGAAAACTTTTTGAAGATTTGGACAATGTTTATTTTTACGCGTAGCTGTAGAACCGTTTTATTCAGTCATAAATTGATGAAAATCAGTGCCCAAAATTAAGAATTTTAGGTATTTCGGCCAAATATTCTCGATCTCCCCACAAGTCTGCATAGTTGAAACGTTTGAAACCTTTTTTGACATTATAATGCGCCAAAGTAAATGTTCGTTGGGGGCCCAGTGTTGGGTCCAATTTGTCTAATCTCAACGCACTAGAAATTTTAAAATTCCTTGCACATTTTTTGCAAAGTGTGGTAAAACTGGTAAGATGAAAAGGTAGTCAGTTTTAATTCTGACTCCAATTAAAAGCTTCCAGAGAATAGTGTGGTATTCACAATAATCTCGCAAAACCCCACAGCTAGCATGGTAGCTAAGTGGTAAACACTGTTTCATATCCAGAAATCTGTTTTTTTGTGGTTATCCAAAGTTGTTTAGTCAAATGCCAGACCACTTCCTATAAAAGGGATTCATGCTACCTATCTCTTAATTTAACACTACTGTGATCGTTGTGTGGGCGCTGTTTAGCCTACAACTCTTCAACCTTGACACCCCGCCATCCATTCTTGGAAACCCTGTTTTCTCTGTTTCTCTCTCTCTCTCTACATGTACATGTTAGCGTCCAAAGCAGCGTGTAATTTGAATTTTCATTTCTTTTTTATTATTATTATTAATATTCAGGATTGGAATAAATCGAAGAATTGAAAAAGGTCGAAACACGAACGGCGCTTTAAAAAAGCTTATAATACGAATTTTCATTTCGTTTTTTTTTATTTTTTTATTATGCATTTTTATATCATGTCCCATCTCCTGGACCCTATTTACCATCCTTGCTCCTTGCTCCTGATAGGGTCACTATATAGGAAACTTTTTCGTACCTTTTATTTACGCGAAAAAAAGGTAGGAAAAAGTTTTCCGTTGGTAGCACTAAGCAAAAACGCGTCAAATGACGCGTTTTGCGTCATCGCGGAGGAGGAGTTAACCAAAAATCAGTGACCTTTATCTAGGGTTCCCCCCAAAAATTTCATTTTCAATTCCCCTGACCAATCACAATGTGAAAAATTGACATATTTTAAAACAAACAGAATTTGTTTTAATAATGTGACGATTTTGAGGTTAGAATGCTCAGAAAATTTGGCAAATTTGTACTCGGAAAACCTAGAGAATTTTGAAAATTTGTACACGGAAAACGTGGATCGCTACGTTTTTTTCCCTGACATTTCCAAAATAAGCCATTTTCCCCTGACTTTTCCAGATATTTTCAAGTTCCCTGACATTTCCAGGCTTTTCAGATTTGGGGGAACCCTTGATCCAAGTTCGACGATTCCAATAGCAATTTCGACTTTGAAATGAAATGAAATAATGCAAAATTTTTCCGTGTAAATGAAACGAATTTTGAAAAATAGAAAAAATATTGTAAAAAGCATTCTATACTATGGAACGAACTTCGAAATATAGACAAAATGTTCCATTTCATGGAATGAAATGATGCGAAAACATTCCATTCTATGGAACGATTTTTGAGAGAAAAAAAAAAGGGATTAAGAACATTGCAAATTGATAGCTGCTTAGATTAACTAAGCGGCCATCAATCGGCCTACAGGTATATTTTTATAAAGTGAGTGAAAATATTTAAACAAAATCCCCATCGAACCATTCGAACACTCAATTACAAATTTCCCCAATTTGAAAAATGAATTTTCACGTTACACAATACTAAAAATTTCATATTCAATAAATAATACTCACTCGGACACTATTTTTTTACTCCGAGTAAATTCGTATTCATCCGCTTTTCCTCAGGCTTAAAAATTCGGAATATTTCCGCATTATTTTAAAAAAATCAAAAGAAATTTGTTAAATTAAAAAATAAAGGTTCAAAAATTTCCATTTTATTCCGTGTTTCGAAATTCGTTCTATAGAATGGGACGTTTTCTCATTATTTCGTTCCATTTTTTTTTTTAATTCATTCCATGCATCGAACAAAACATTTTCACATTATTTTTTCTATTTTTCAAAAATCGTTCCATAAAATGGACTGTTTCCACATCATTATTTCTTTCCATTTTTTTTAAAATTCATTCCATCGAATGAAACATTTTCACATCATTTTTTCTATTTTCAAAAATCGTTCCAATAATTTAAAAAAAAAAAAACGAAATTAAAATTCGTATTATACGCTTTTTTAAAGCGCCGTTCGTGTTTCGACCTTTTTCTATTCTTTGATTTATTCCAATCCTGCATAATAAAAAAAACGAAATGAAAATTCAAATTACACGCTTTTTAAAAGCGCCTTTCATGTTTCGACCTTTTTCAATTCTTCGATTCATTCCAATCAAATTCAAATTTCCTACGCTAAAAACGTCTCTCGTATGAATAAAATCGCTAAGTACCGGCTAGGGATTCGGGCTGAAATTGGCAGACGAATATCCCTAGAATTCGGCTAATCGGAACGCTTGGTCGTGCGGAACCTTTGGACGCTAACATACATGGCTGGCATAAATAATGTTCCCGTTTTGAAACACCTCACTCGCTTGTAATGAGATTCAGATGCATAAAATTGGTTCCAATTAAGGGAGAGGGAAACTCAGAAAGTTTTAATTATCCAGTATAAACAGGTGTTCAATGTGTGCAGTTTTTGAAATTTGGCCCTCATCCAGCCTGTAGTAAAGTTCTTGCCAGGCACGTGGTAGACTATATCATGATCGATTAATACAGTATTGAAACACTGTGATGCATGCCCGCAGATCAAGCATTGATCTGCGTAGACTATCGTTTTAGAAACCTCCCCAGGAAAAACACAGGGCGTCCGGTCTGGGGAGCGGGGAGGCCAACAGAGAAGTTCATCCTCTTTCTGACTAGCACAGCCAATCCATCTGCTTGGTAATCGAATGTTGAGCTCACTTCTGACTTCACTGTGAAAGTCTTATGATGCACTATCCTACTGGAAGAGGTCCAGAGGAGACCCGGAATCTCCTTTGCCCTGCTGTGGCAGGAGCCATTATTGTTACTTGTAGTAAGTCCAGATACGAAAGTCATGGCAGAATTACCAGCTGTGATGTACCGGAACAATACTTTCTGAGTTTCTCTCTTTACTGGTACCGAATTTATGGTTGTTGCATGTGTTTCGAATTGGGAACATAATCTATGCTAGTTTTCTGCACACCAAGTAATTGTGATATTTGCTCTGCTTTCGTTCCAGAATATATCTTAGGCTTTGCACGTCTATGCCATTCAAAGACAACGTTGGGATAATGACAAAATCGTTCTTGACCAAGAAAAAAATATTTGGGATTGCAGCAGTGAGCACAATAATTGCTTTCGTTGTATTCTCTAACATAAACGGTCAGGTCCAAGAAGAAGTCGGCACCTATCCTAGCACAATAGCTAATGTGCGACAAATAAAACATGCAATCACTACAGAACCTTGTGCTAAAGAAACCTATATGCTCGTACTGTGCGGTTCAAATCCTTCGCATAGGGAAGCGCGAGATGCCATACGGGAAACGTGGGGGAACCCAAAAATCCCAAATTTTCCATTCAGATTGGTGTTCCTTTTTGGAAAGGTAACTTGAAACTTTATTGCTACGCTTGCATGATGCTTTTTGCCTTCTAAACTTGCTTTTACAGTATTTAGATGAAAATAAATGGTTTATTTAGAAGATGAGATGTGGCAACCGTAATGCGTATTCCTGTCCTGCTCTTCTCTACTAATCGATATTTATGTCAGAAGTGTTCAATTCATACTGGTTTTATTGAGAATAAGATCAAAAATATATGATTTAACTTATTAGATACCAAAAAAAGTTGTTTATATTATGAAATGCTGTGATAGTATGTGGAATGTTATTAATGTTAAACTCTTTAATGCTTGGCGATCATAGTTTAATCCCTATTCATTGATTTCGGTTTGTATTATACAACTTATTTATTTTGCATATATGACAATGCATGCAGATATTTTAGTTTAGACAAGTGTAGATGATGTGCACATGACGTAATCTAGCTTGTAGACGTGGCTAATATTGCTCGGCGGCCGTAATAAAGCCCGTTCGATTTTTGGCTCCAACTCGCGCGTTCAGCTAACTCTGCATCTGTAATGCTAAGAAACTAGAAAAAATTAGATCAATATCACTTATCCGTCTATCGTTTTTTATCCCTACGTAGAAATTTTGATGCTTCTTTACCACTGAAATTTAAAAATTCTCTACATTTCGGGGTTCATTTCTATAAAAAAAATAAGTAAAAAAAGGAATAATGCAAAATGAATCATGGAACGAGTGCATCTGCACGTCTTCACGTGTGACATATCCATTTTTGTCACAGTAGAAATCAAATATGCCTGGGGGCCAGCCCACGTCATCTGCTTGAAAGAACTATGTATGCTGTGCATCTTTAAGACTTGAAATAAGCTAATTTTTTAATTTATAATTATTTAATTTGATCGTTATTGTCGTTTTTGTTACAGCCAACCGACGATTATGTGCAACAAAGTTTGGAAGAAGAAAGTTTGAAATATGGGGATATATTGCAAGGCGATTTCGTCGATTCGTATCATAATATTACACCCAGGGATCTTATGGGTTTGAAGTGGGCCTGGGATAATTGTAAGCAAGCACATTTCATTTGTAGAGCAGACGATGATATTGCATTTGACGTTTACTATTTGATCGATGTTTTAGAAGAGAGGTTTACTGAATTGAAAGATTTTGTCGCGTGTTTTTACATAACTCGAAATGCCACTGTTGAACGGTCTGGGCGATATGGCTTGACTGTCGAAATGTTTCCAAATACCACGTATCCAGATTTCTGTCATGGGTGGATGTACATGCTAACACCAAGCATGGGCAACAAACTAGTGCAGATTTCTTCGGAAATTGATCCGTTTTGGATTAACGATGTTTATATAACTGGATCGCTCGTAAAAGCCTTGCATATGGAAGTGGAGGATCTGTACATGAACTATTCGCTTGATTACGCTGTGAGCATACGACTCCTTCATGGGTATAACACACTTCCTTATAAAGTACTACCCACAAAAGCAAAATCGTCCGTAACTCGAGAATTGCAAGAGCTCTACAGGAGAAGTGCCTTAAAAATGGGTCTTCCTCGCCATAAATCTCCAAAGCAGTCTATGAATATTAGCTAATTGTTAGAAATTTAAATTTGTTGCCCAATGCACGTTATTGATATGTATTTTTGATTGATGGATTTTTACATGTGTGTGTATCATTAATACTGTATAAGACAATTACTCAAAATGTGACCTGCTGGACAGGTCTTGGCAAGTTGTGTGGCAGCCATAAACAAACAAACCACTATCAGTCAGTTGCAGAAATTTCACGACTACATCGGACTAGTTGACTTAACGCTATCATTTGCTTAGCTGACCAAATCAATGGGGCACAGGGCCGTGTGATGGATTTTTTCAGTATGATGCAAGTCTTCGAAATGCAGCCCATTACGGTGCCGCCTCTCTGCATCATAGCATGACACGGCCCTGCGGGGACATCATGCAATTTGATGGAATTTTATCCCACTAAAGAGGGTGATCCATTTTCTATGGGAATTTTGTGAATTTTTACAATTTTCAATTTCACATGTGGCAATTTTTAATTAATGTCTTGATTTTTCTTGTTGCTTTTTGAAATAAAATTATAAAGTTATTTAATTAATTTAAAATTAACGCGTGGGACATTTGAGAGTGTGAAATTCCCAGTTCCTAGTTGTTTTCCTTCGCTGTCCATAGGGAATGGGCTGCTAGGTGACCAGGATAAAATCTTACTAACATCACCCACCACTCAAGCCTAACATTACCTCCATATATAAACTACTGTTTCAACTACTCGGTTGAAAAGTTGTTTTTTTAATGGTCTGGAGAAGTTATTATGGTAAATTTCGGTCGAGCACAGAAAGAAGAGTACATTTGCAAAAGAACAAAATGATTAAAATTGGATATTTTAAAAACTTAAGTATATCAGCTGGTCTCTTAACAGCTTAGTTACATCACAACTAATCAAAGTTCTGAAATGAATAATTTTTGAGGCATAGGAATACTTATTGTTTTTCAAAGATTAATAAAGGATCCACGTAGAGATGGAGCTTATTTTTATATACATTTTTTTACTTGTCATTTTAAATTCGCATGTGTAAATGGCAGCTTGTGTTGTACGCGTGAATCGTTTTTCATTGTAAAAATGTTACATATTTTGTTATCATAATACAAAAAGCTAAGCTTAATATTTGATCGTTGAAAAAGATGCTTAAATAACTGTTTATAAATTGTAAATTTTTTTGTATCGCATTGAAATCGCTTACCAATGTTTGCTGCTAATAATGGCGTGGTTTCATTTCAAAAGGAACTTTTTGTGTGTGACTTGTTCAAAAGCTGGCTAACCTTTTTAGGGTAATAATTTAAATATGAAAGATTCGATTTGTGGATGGATTTAGAGGGAAGTTTATTGACAAATCGATTTAATGATAGTTTTTACTTGCAAACCTACAGGAAACTATTCATGAAATAGGGTTGATTTGAAAATGAAATATTTGGCAATCATGGATTCATCATTATTTTGATCAGTCATAACCTCGTTATCAGATTGCATTAATAACATGAACTTGATACGTGTCCCCGCATTACTCTATGTAATTTATCTTGAAGTACTTAATTAACTACGCTGATGAATATTGATACTGTGCATAATAAATCTGGAGTGCAGGCTACAGTATGTGCAAAGATGTGGTCTTTGAAAACAAATCAACACAAATGCAATTTCTGGCCAAACTTGGCCACTAGTGCTACAACTAGTCAAAATCGTTTATTTTCCTTTATATACGATTGTTTGGTTATGTTTTAGTATATTTGTATTTTTGTAAAATGAAAATCATGATGACACTAGAGTTCAATGAATCTACAATCGTGCTAGATGCTGATACTGATCGAATGATCACACATTAAAGAAATTCGAGAAATTTAGAAATTTTTCAGCGTTTTTGTCATATTTATTCATTTTTAATGGGACATTGTTTGTATGATGTGGAATAGTTCTTGATGTTTGTCGTACTAAATGTGTTGTGTTGCTTGTGAAATTGCCATATTGAGAATTGATGCTGGATTTGATGAAATATATAATAACCATAAAATGAACAGGTTTTAATTACATGTATGTTGTTGTTTTTTAATTTGATTTCATTTAAACGCAAAGCCCATCACATGTACAGTATGTATTTGCATCCAGGTGCATAATTTTATCTGGAGATCTTTACCACTGTCACACTGACAGCTTTTGCGAGAGGTGCACTTTTATTTTCAAAAATGATTAGCTGTACCGTTATTTCAAAGAACTCGTAATACGGGACTTATTCGTTTATAGTTCTACAGCTCTGGGCGAAATAACGGATTTGGAAAAAAATGGCAGTTTGTTGAGCAGATAAAACCAATGGAGATCCTTATTTGTATATTCAGTAGCAACTATGGTGGACTTGCGAACTACATGTATCCGTACGGGCAAGGGTTTGTCTACTGTCAGCTGTACAGCATATACTGTACTACCATTTAGCAGGGTTGGGACAATGTTTTCCAAACATCGAACTCATTTAAGAGGTCAAATAATCATTTTAAATTTATAAAAAAAATGTGGGCTTTTGAAGCACACTGTATAATTGAATGGGGTCGTTGCTTGGTTAACAATAGATATGTCTTTTGATAAAGCGCCGTAGTTCGATTAAAGTGCTTTCAGGGGCTTTGCCAATACATGTATGGGATTTAAACTTCATAAGGCGGTATTTTTAAATCGTCGGACAGCATGTGCGCAGCTCTCGAACAGTCGTTATTCATAGATTTAAGCATTATTTTTTAATTTAAAATTCATTGTAGCCCTATTTAACTCGTTTTACGACGTTTTTTTAAACTTTATTTGGTTTCCAGGCGTCGAATGGGACGCCTTGATTCGCAGAATCAAGAAATCTGTAGCACATGATTTTTTTTGCCCAAAAATAAAGTGGTACGATTTTCTCAATTTTAGTCTCATTCGATTCGTCTTGACGTCCAAATTCCGAGATACGTTTAAAAACAGCGTAAAACAAATCTAAACTAACAAAAAATAGAATTTAAATTTAAATAAATACATTTTCAAAATCATTTTTCGACCCCTTAAACTCGTTTTACGCCGTGTTTTCAACATTTTCCGGATTTGATTCCTTGAGACGAATCGAACCAGCCCAAAATCGTTAAAATCGGACAACTTTTTTTTTTGGGTTAAAAAAAAAGTAAGGCTTTGCTTTTTTTCAATTTTGACTGAAAAAATCATGTTCTTTAAATTGTTCGTTTTTAGGCTCATTCGATTCGTCTCGATGCATGGATTCTCAAACACGTTTAAAAAACGGCGAAAAACGAGTTTAAGAGGTCAAAAATGGATTTTTAAAATTACAAAAAATGCATTTAATAATATACCCTATACTTGTATAGCAAGAGTGGACTTTTGCAGCACACTGTATATTTCAATTGAGCCGTGTTCAACTAAAGCGCTAAAATTGAAGTGCTTTCAGGGGCTTTGTCTGACATCATGGGTGGCCTTATCCGTCGTAAGGCGGTATTTTTAAAACATCGGATATCATGTGCGCTGATCGCGTACAGCCAGTATTCAATGAGTAATGTATTTCTTTAAAATTTAAATGGCATTTTCGACCAATTAAACTAGATTTTCGTCTTCTTTCCAACGTTATCCGCAATTCAGAAGTCGAATGTAATCGAATGAGAACAAAATCGAAAAAATTGGAACTAATAAATTGTTTTCCAAAAAATTTAAAAGTTGTCCGATTTACTCGATTTTAGGCTCATTCGATTCGTCTCGACGCCAATATCCCGAAATAGTTTGAAAAATGTCGTAAAACGATTTTATGGTGTCGAAAATTGAATTTGAATTTATAAAAAATTCGTTTTCAAAATCACTTTTCGTCCCCTTAAATTCGTTTTACGTCGTTTTTTTTAACGTTTTACGATTTGATTCGTCGAGACGAATCGAACGAGCCCAAAAACGATAAAATCGGAAAACATTTTTGTTTTGGACCAAAAAAAGGTAAGGCTTTACCCTTTGCTTTTTTTTGATTTTGACCAAAAAATTCATGTTCTTCAAATTGTTCGATTTTAGGCTTATTCGATTCGTCTCGACGCTGAGATTCTAAAAACGTAAAAAAAAACGGCGAAAAACGAGTTTAAGAGGTCACAAATGCATTTCAAATTTGCAAAAAATGCATTTCAATCATAACCTATGTATATGCTATGCTAAGCAATAAAGCAAGGGGAGGACTTTTGCAGCACGCTGTATAATTGAATGGGATCAATAGATATGTCTTTAGCTAAAGCGCCGTATTTTTACTAGAGTGCTTTCAGGGGCTTTGCCAGTATTTATGAATGTATCAATTTTTTGCTACCCATAAGCCATTGCTCAAAAACAAAAGAGCAATTCCTTTCTTCCAATTGGTTGAATGAAAAGGAGGATCGGCGGACGCTTTAGAAGCGTGGGAAAGGAATTCACGCCCGGTAATTTTTAGGCAGCAGGTTTACGCACGGTACAACCCGATGCGTAAAAACCAAATAAATGATAAATTTCAGATAATCAAGGATTT